>JASCZW010012194.1:0-29317 GCA_034211315.2 Aedes japonicus
GTTGGAGAACGGAGTACTCACTTCGATAGACCTTTTCTCCAACACTCGAAATTCGACCTGTAGAGGTTTTGGGTTGCGGGGTCCAATTTGGGGTTTTCTTCTTGGATCCCTTGGGTGGCCCGTGACCTAGGGCTTCAAGGGTTTGCAGTTCCGGATGACCAATTAATCATTCACACTCGCGGTTACATCAAAATGACAATTGTATTTGCAACACTACATTTACTACAAAACACTACATTTATTACTAACATGTACTACATTTATTGTATAAACTAGAACCGTACAAACATTAAACAACGCGTGAGGTCCCACTCGCGTGCTGGGCCTGAGATGCACCACAAACAACTGACGATATCCACTCCAAACGATTATCATCCAGCCTCCGATCGTCGTCTGCGATGATATCGAGTTCGTCCTCTCCAGCCGTTATCCTCTCGATCCGAAATTCACCACTGCATGATGTATAGGGTGACGTCATTGTCCGTTTGTCCCATCGAGAGAGTTTTTGCCTCCGGATCTTCGTGCTGATTGTCGGTGAACTATTGTAGCAATCGAACAGATGATTACTATGAGACAATAGCTACACAGTCGTCTCGTCTGGGTTGACCCTTGTGGGATGGTTGATGCTGTGCCAGGGTTGTAGCTACGAGGGGTCGTGCTCTCGAACATCCTCACCCACCCAGAAAGTGCTGAAGTTTCTGTAAATAAAGAAAGAAGAAAACCTCTTCGCGGGATGGGATGGGAAGGGGAATTATTCGGTTTGGATTGATGTTTCGCCTTGCTCCGTGTTATCGTTATCGTCCTGGAATGGCAGAATGCACACCTTCTCTACCGGACGAATCAGAAGTCCTGTTGCGGTTTTCAAGGTGACCACCCTAACAGTTCCGTCTTCACCTGGGTGTACCTTAATGATTCGACCCATCTTCCAGTGCATGGGCGGTTGATTCTCATCCTTGATGACTACAAGCGTTCCGATGTCGATGGGAATAGCTGGTTTCCAACGTTTCATTCGACCTTGAAGCTGGCACAAATATTCTCTACGCCAGCGCTTCCAGAAGTCCTGCAATCTTCGCTGGATCAGCTGCCATTGATTGAGCCGATTAGTAGGAATGTCTGTAAAGTCTGGCTCGGGAAATGCTTGCAGGGATTCTCCGACCAGAAAATGAGCGGGTGTTAGTGGCTGAAGATCGTTGGGATCATCGGTCAAAGGGGTCAGCGGGCGAGAATTAAGGCATGCTTCCACCTGTGCGAGCAACGTATTCATATCTTCCGGTGATACTGGGGTTTCTCCTACAACCTTTAATAGGTGGGTTTTTGCTGAACGAACTGCTGCCTCCCATAGGCCTCCGAAGTGTGGTGCACTCGGGGGGTTAAAGTGCCACTGAATTCCATCCTTCGCTAATTCTCTGGTGACAGTTTCACGATGATTATCGTCCTTGAGCAGCTTAAGAAACTCCTGCAACTTGTTCCGTGCCCCGACGAAGTTGGTACCATTGTCGGAGAAGATATCTGTACAACGTCCTCGCCTGGCAATGAACCGCCTAAGAGCTTGAAGGAATCTGTCGGTCGACAGATCTGTGACGAGTTCCATGTGTATCGCTTTAATGCAAAGGCAAATGAAAATTGCAACGTACGCCTTAACTGCCGGACGCCGTGGAGCTGGTCTTATGTAGATCGGGCCGAAATAGTCTACGCCTGAACGCGAAAAGGGGCGGGATACCGTGACTCGCGACGCAGGCAAATCTCCCATTTGTTGTTGAACCGTTGATGGTTTAGAGCGGAAGCACCTTTGACACCTGTGCACAATGTGTCTCGCGACACTTCTTCCTCCTAATGGCCAAAATCGTAACCTAACGACGCTCAACAGCAGTTGCGGTCCAGCGTGGAGCAATCTCTCATGGTAGTATCGTAGCAGCATGCGTGTAAATGGATGCCGCGCTGGCAGAACGACCGGGTGCTTGGCTTCTTCCGTTTCCATAGAGTGCTTCAAACGGCCACCAAGCCGAATCAGTTGATCTGCTGATAGAAATGGGCTGTACCATCGCAATGGTGATCCTCTCGCAACAGTCTTCTCACTCGACAACGCCTTCCATTCGGACACGAAAGCCTCCTTCTGTACCAAGCGGACCAAACAGTTTTCTGCCTCCTTCAACTCTGCCGTTGACAGAAAATCTGTGAGTTTTCTCTCGGTTCGGGGCGTTCGTAGAAGTGTCATATAGCGCAACCAATACGCTGTGCAACGAACAAGGCCCGTGTAAGTTGAAAATTTACTGAAGTACATTTCGTTGAACTTGGCGAATGTTGATATCGAAGCAGTGACTGCTGTACGCCGTCTTTCTTCGCATCCTTCTTCTACTAACAAATTCCGTGACAGATTTGGCCACTTATTTTCTTCTTCTTCCAGCCAGCTCGGACCTTGCCACCAGAACGAGTTATCCACGATGTCCTCCGGCGAAATCCCTCTGGATATGAGATCTGCTGGATTGTGAATGCCTGGAACATGTCGCCACTGAGATTCTTGGGAAATGGACTGTATTTTTGACACCCTGTTAGCGACGAAGGTAGTCCAAGTCATTGGAGGGGCTTCTATCCAATGCAGAGTGCAAGTGGAATCTGTCCAAAAGGTTGATCTTCCATTGAACCTGATCGATTTGGCGACCTTTTCGAAAAGTTCGGCTGCAAGCAACGCTCCACACAGCTCCAGTCTGGGGATCGTTTGGCATTTCAATGGAGCCACCTTTGATTTGGAGGTAAGAAGTCGGACCTTCACCTCCCCGTTGGCATTCTGGGTCCTCATGTACAAGCATGCTCCGTATGCCTTCTCCGAAGCATCTGAAAAGCAGTGTATCTCGGTTGAGACAGCTTTCGGAATGATGACACAGCGTTCAATGCGTATTCGATTAAGCAGTGGAAGCTGATCATGGAATTTGCGCCAGGACTCACCCACCGTTGAAGGTAGTGGCTGATCCCACTCAAGCCCTTGATTTTCTTCATCACGCAATGCCCACAACTGCTGCATGAATATTTTTGCCAAAATTATGGCGGCTCCCAAGAGCCCCAAAGGATCAAAAGAGTGGCAATCACTGACAGGACATATCGTTTTGTCAGCGTTGTGTCAGAGTTCAAACTTGGAATTGAAAACTGAAACCTGAGTGTATCGGTCACGGGCATCCAAGTCAACCCCAGTGTTTTGATTGATGGATCTGGATCCAAGACAATCCCTTCTGCCGATCGAATCGCTAGATTTTCCTCGGGAACCCCTTTTAGCACCGCCGGACAGTTCGATGCCCATTTGCGCAACTTGAATCCACCATTCAACATCATTGAATTAAGCTGTACCTGCAAGTTAGCTGCTATTTTTCCTCATCCGCTCCTGTGATGACATCATCCATGTAGGTGTCTTCAAGAACCGCTCTCGCTGCGAGCGGGTATTTGCCTTCCTCATCCAAGGCCAGCTGTTTAAGCGTTCTGGTTGCAAGAAAAGGTGCCGATTTAGTGCCGTACGTCACCGTACTGAGCTCGAAAGTTTCGACAATTTCCTCAGGTGAAAAACGCCAGAGGATGCACTGCAATGCGCGTTCCGATTGATGCACGAGGATCTGTCGGAACATTTTCTCAACGTCCGACACAAGCATGATCTGTTTTGTGCGACTGCGGAGTATAATGGACCGGAGGTCCTCCTGAATGACTGCCCTGTCATTAGTACGTCGTTAAGTGAAACACCGCTCGACGTCTTGCACGATGCGTCAAATACCACTCTCACCCTGGTAGTGGTACTTGCCTCCTTTATAACTGGATGGTGAGGAGGTAGCACCGCTGTAACAACTCCGTATCCGTTTCCTCCACCACACGCATATGACCAAGCCTGATGTAGTCTTCCATAAATGCGTTGTATTGATCACGAAGCGATGAGTCCCTTGCTAGTCTGCGTTCCGTTCCTAACAGACGCCGGTATGCGATGTCCCTTGACTCGCCCAACCTTGACATTGCGTTTTCAATCTTCGGTAATGAGACGGTGTACCGACCGTTCAATCCTCGCTGGACCGTGCTAACGAAGATATCCTCGCATCGTGTTTCCTCTGGTGAGTGAGCCTTGCCTGACTCAACTTCCTCGCAAGACCAGAAACGAGAGATCAAAGCGTCTAATTCATCCAGTGTCGATACATTGCAACTCACTTGTAGAGACCGAAATGGAACCGAAACACCACCGCTGACTACCCATCCAAATACGGACTCATTGAGAGCTGGGTTTCCTTCTCCTAGGATTTTCTCTGACCAGTTTCAAAGAAATCAAAGAAATGTTCGATACCGAGGACGAGATCCACTCCGTTTGGTTCGAAAAATGCAGGATCCGCCAGTTTTATCCCGCTTGGTATTGAGAATCCATTCGTATTTATTCTGATTGTTGGTAGGTTCACCGTCACCTTCGGAAGAACCAAGAAGTCTAGTTCCCGTGAGAACTGAGACACGCGTGAACGCACCAGTGCGTGTATCCTGTGTTTGACCTTGGTGGTCGCTTGTCCTATCCCGAGAACCGATATATCCACTCGGTCTCTAGTTACCTTCATCCGCTGACTCAGTCGCTCAGTGATGAAATTACTCTCTGACCCTGAGTCAAGAAGAGCACGAGCGTGGTACCGACAGCCATTGTTATCCTCAACTATAACGACAGCCGTTGCCAACAGTACCTGTGATGCACGTTGGTGGACAGCACCCGACACCAATGCGTTCGTAGCTGCCATGTTAGCTACTTGAATGGAATCAGAGTTGGATTGATCTTCCGAAGGAGAAGGTGTGTTGCTTCCAGCAGCAGCCGATACCCGTTTATCGCCTTCCATCTTCGGCTTAAAACACACCAGTGTGTGGTGACGACCCTTACAATGCCAGCAAGAGTATTTAGATTTGCATTCCCGAGCCAAGTGTCCAGCCCTGAAGCAATTCCTGCAGAGTGAGTGTGTCCTCAAAAGAGCATCTCTATCGGCAACTTCCAGCCTTTGGAAGGCGTTGCACTGATATAGTGGATGATTTGTTGAGCAGACCACGCAGCGTCCCCCAGACGCTTGGGTTGAACCGTAACTGGTTTTCACCGATGATGATTTCTGTTTCTGTTGTGATTGTGCCTGTTGAACACCCTTTGTGTCAACAGACCTCGATGGTAGACAGTCCAGTACTTGAATCCTACGATGCAGAAAATCAGTCAAATCAGCTAGCAAATCCTGCTCTTTCGTTGCAGAGAGCTCCTCCCACCCTCTCCGTGTAACCGGATCCAGTCGAGCAGTGAGGATATTCACCAGCAGGAGATCCTTATAATCGGCTGGTTCGATAATTTGGTCGAGCGTCTGCACAATCCTCTCAAATCCTTCCACAGAGTGTGCAGTTCGGCTCCAGATTCCTTGGAGATTGTGGGCAGCTTGAACAAAGAGAGCACCTGCCGCTTTTTCAAGTGCTTACTGTTGTTGTATCGGCGCAACAGCATATCCCAGAGCCACCTGATAATTGGCCCTTGTGATCGGTAGAGTGTCGATCAGATTCCTTGGTTCCCCTTGTAGACATCCCTTAAGGTAGTGGAACTTTTCCACCTCAGGTAGATCCGCCTTCCAGTGGATGAGTGACGTGTATAAATCGCGAAAGCTTAACCACTCATCTATGTCACCGTTGAATGTTTGGAGCTTGATCTGTGGTAGGCGAACGTGGTCAACCGATCCGTGTGCCACCCCATCAGTTGCTCGGGTAGACTGCTCCAGTTCCTGAACTCCCTGAAATTCCTTTGCCTTGTCCAGTAAGAACGATTTCATTTCGTAATAGCGATCGCTGAACTCAGTGCGCTCCTTCTCTAATGTTGTACTTTCCGACTTATAGTCCTCGTGGGCGAAGATTTCCACTAAGACATCGCTATAACCTTCCCAAAGCTGATCCAATTTACCCAGCCGTACCTCAACCTCGGTCGCTGTGTTAGTCTCCTTAAACGCTTGCACAAACCGTAGAATATCGTTGAATGAAAGATTGATTTCTTTCAACCGGGCCGTCAATGCCCTCATCGACGGCGGCTTCTTGGTGGCGGTAGATAGCATGGTAGCAAGTTACGGCGATCGGGAACCAAGAAAGAGGCGTTGTGTAGTATGCTGCGTGTAGACCTAGCTTCGCTAGGCATATACTGCATTAATTTACCCGAGAAAATGAATAATGGTGCTCCAGTTTAGTCGAGTAAAAATGCCTTGTGACGTCAAACAATCCGTTTAATTGCAGCAGTAACTCAAGAGGACAAGTGAAGCGGTTTGCGAAGAAAAAGAATGTGGTGTAGTAACCAAATAAGTCGGCTTCGGCCGGGCATATACTGAGGCAACTTACTCAAGGAAACCTGCAGTACTGCAACTCCGGTGAAGTCAAAATTCGAGAAATAGTGTGTTTAATTCCGTGCAAGCAAATTGCTTGATTATTCAGGGCTCAGTGTGTGAAAGGAAGGCCAAGAGGATATGATTCATTTAAAATGTGTAATTTCTGTAACGTCCTGCTTCGTGACATATACTAATTCTAAGCACTCACTCAGTCATATAAAATACAGCACAGCCTCTTCCTCCTTTCCTACGTCTTCCCTGTTGTAGACAAATGTGATCGGTTGATCGATTGTAGGAAATGTGAACACAATCCAGACTAGTGCTCATGCTATTCTTCACTAACGTTAAGAAATCCTCTTCCTGGTCGTCCTTCTAATGGAACCGATTTCCAAATCCGTGCATCTCAGTCGTTGTCCAAACCATGCAATGTATGCCACAAAGATCGTTGCCTACCGATCGTTGCCACTGATTTCTCCAACTCGTTCACCGTGGCAGTAGGTTTGGTTTCATGCAATTGTAGAATGTAGGTGTTAGCAACAGGTAGTTTCCAAGCCTCGGCTGGACATATAGATATGGTTCCACTTACCCGCGAAAAGGTTCCAATCGATGGATGTCCAAACCGAAGTCACGTTGTCCTGGATCCTTTACGCCGTGTGATGATGGCAAAATGTTGATTATTCGTGGAATTGATGGCTACCGCGCCAATTGTTGATGTATATAATGGCTCCGTGCCGATTGTTCACCAACTATTCACGTGTGAGATGGCTACCTCTTCGATTGTTGCCGAGGATGATGGCGAAGAGCATGCAATGGCGCCAAATTGTCCGCAATAAACTGCCAGTTACCGAGTCCAAGCGTCGTCCGGTCCAGCCCGATCCGGTTCGAAGGACCAAAATGTTGGAGAACGGAGTACTCACTTCGATAGACCTTTCCTCCAACACTCGAAATTCGACCTGTAGAGGTTTTGGGTTGCGGGGTCCAATTTGGGGTTTTCTTCTTGGATCCCTTGGGTGGCCCGTGACCTAGGGCTTCAAGGGTTTGCAGTTCCGGATGACCAATTAATCATTCACACTCGCGGTTACATCAAAATGACAATTGTATTTGCAACACTACATTTACTACAAAACACTACATTTATTACTAACATGTACTACATTTATTGTATAAAACTAGAACCGTACAAACATTAAACAACGCGTGAGGTCCCACTCGCGTGCTGGGCCTGAGATGCACCACAAACAAAACTGACGATATCCACTCCAAACGATTATCATCCAGCCTCCGATCGTCGTCTGCGATGATATCGAGTTCGTCCTCTCCAGCCGTTATCCTCTCGATCCGAAATTCACCACTGCATGATGTATAGGGTGACGTCATTGTCCGTTTGTCCCATCGAGAGAGTTTTTGCCTCCGGATCTTCGTGCTGATTGTCGGTGAACTATTGTAGCAATCGAACAGATGATTACTATGAGACAGCTACACAGTCGTCTCGTCTGGGTTGACCCTTGTGGGATGGTTGATGCTGTGCCAGGGTTGTAGCTACGAGGGGTCGTGCTCTCGAACACGTACAACACCAAAAATCACAACCGCGTAGTTGGGGCCTTTAACCGAAATCCGAACGCCTCCGTTCGGGATGTTGCTAAGAAGCTGCACCTAAGCCGAAGTTTTGTCCAGAAGGCCAAAACTAAGGCTGGGCTTCGAACGTTCAAGGTAAAAAAGGCCCCTAATCGCGACGAGAAGCAGAACAAGTCCGCCAAAACCCGTGCCAGGAAGTTGTACCTCAACATGCTGACGAAAGTTGAATGCTGCATCATGGACGACGAAACATATGTGAAGGCCGACTTCAAACAGATCCCTGACAACCTGTTTTTCACGGCCAAGGATAAGTTCAGCGTTTCGGAACATGTCCGCACTCAGAAGATGTCCAAATTTGCGAAGAAATTCCTGGTTTGGCAAGCCATCTGCACGTGCGGGAAGCGGAGTGCACCTTTCGTGACCCAGGACACGATGAACGGACAGGTGTACATAAAAGAATGCCTCCAAAAGCGGCTGCTTCCTCTCCTAAAGGCCCACAACGTCCCAACAATCTTCTGGCCGGATTTGGCCTCATGCCACTACTCCAAGGACGTGCTGAAGTGGTATGCGGACAATAAGGTCAATTTCGTGCCGAAAATGTTCAACCCTCCCAACACTCCGGAGCTCCGCCCCATCGAGAAGTACTGGGCGATTATGAAGCAGCACCTTCTTAAACGACCTAAGGTAGTGAAGACAGTCGAGGAACGGAAGAAAGTATGGGTTTGATTCACAGGTTGTGCAGAATCTTATGGCCGGGGTTAAGGCCAAGGTGCGGGCATTTGCGTATGGACTGTAAATAAAATACGAGTAAAATGGTAAAATGATGTTTAATAGTTATTTCTCAATCCCTGAAAATTCGATGGCAATCGGATGAAAACTCGAATTTTGCGAATCAATTTTGTGTGTGGCAATTTCATTGTGGACACCCTTTAAGTCCATACCATACCATTTTGTCGCGAAAACTGAGGAAGAATCGGTAAATAAAATGATGAAAGAATTCAAAAACATGCCTTCACGCATGTTTTCGTCCACCATGGCGATTGTTCCGGTTAACTGCCAGAAAGCCGCTCGCAAGGGCGTAGAATTTTTGTCAAGTTAGCTCAAATATTTACCTTCCATGGGAAATTTATCGAAAGCAATTATCTGTTTTAGCTTTTCTTTTATCACCATCCGAAAAAAAATGTCCATTTTTTTTAAGGCAAACGTTACTTAAAAAATGTGATGCAGTTTTGTATTTTTTCTTTTAAAAAGTGATCAAGTAAAGGGTAAATTTTCCTAGTTTTCCAATTAAAATAGTTCTACTAATACGCTCGTAAAAGAGTTTTTTTTTAAATAAGTGAAGTATTTCGAATTGCCTGAATTGCCTATAACAGATCTGTTGTATAAAATATTGTAAACAACTTAGTTGTTTACGCTTGGATTTGTCTTGAATTTAAACGACATTGTCAGTGTTGTCAACATTGTCGACATTGTCTGTTGAAGCTGTATAATAATTACACATATTTCCTACGATGTTGCAGCCCATTATAATAGGTCCAAACGGTTCAATATTTGTTGATGCTTATTATGCACGCCCTTCCCACCTTCCTCCCGTTGAACGTCTCTATTTAATTTTCTGACATATCCCATAAAACGTCGTCCCCAACGGCTATCCAGTCTTCTCCCTGCAATCAAAATCATTAGGATTTCATTTGTGTAAACAGAAGCTCTGATTCAATATCCGTCATCATAACGTTGCTGGCACGTGACTTGAAAACCTGCCCGGCGAGGCGAAGAAGATGAATCTGCCAAGTGGAGTGGAGCAAAATAAAAATATAAAAAAAAAGTAAATCACATCGTCTCTCCTTCGGTTCGGAAGCAGTTTTGAAAGCAGCAGACGACAGAACAACACGGTTCACCGAGCATTCCGGAAGACGCAAGCGGAAGTCGGTCATCAAACAGAAAATAACGGCGGTTGAAAGAGAAAGAAAACGCAGCGCTGGAATTGAGAGCTGCACAGATAAAAAGAAACATGGAATTTTCTGCGTTATCTAATGCACATAAAGGGAATGCTAGATTTGCCAGAAAATAATGGGATATTTCATGTGAATTTAAGCTAGATAACTCCTGAATCCAGCCTGTTGTATGAAAGATTGCCAATATTGTTGTATGGCACATGAAAAGTTGCAAACAATTTCGTGGTTTGCGTCTCCTTTAGCTTGGATTTAATCGAGGGAATATTTTACACGCTTATTAAAATTAATTATTTTTTTCTGTGTGGAGTTTCCACTGTGAAATAAATCTGATTGAAAATCACCAGGCCTGATTAATGTCCGCCTCATTATACGCTATGCCAAGCGAGGCCCCATCCCCGTTGGTTTTATTTTGCGCTTCTTGGCTCCTTGATGGCAAGCGAACGACCCATCATCATCAACCGGGGGCCTTCACTAGGTCTAGGCCAGGAGGCTGCCGGTGTGCGGCCTCGGTGTTGGCCGTCATAAAGTGACTCAAAATTGGATCCTTGGCACCCTCCTCGAACGAACGAACGAGTGGAAACGATTGCGAGGGTGGATTTTTATTATGTCTTTCAAATGTTACGCGATATTCCAGGGTCGATTACGTCCATTTTTGCGATTATGATGGGTAATTGAATGGTCAATTTGGCGGATTAGATTGCTTCGGAGAATAGCGTTGGACGCTATGGTATTTGTGATAACTTGACATGCTGTGTTTTAATTAGAACCGAGGATGATGATCAGATACAAACGCTCAATTCGGTTGCGCTTTAATCCACCAACTAACTTTAAGCCGTGACCTAGTTCCACTCCGATCCGCAAGATAAACTCCGCACAAAACTTACAACTTTTCAATTAAAATTTATCTCCCCGCCTAACGAGTACATTTGTTTGACATTCTGCAGAAGAACTTTGGGAGAAGTGGATGTAGGTCCTTTTTTTCTCTCTTCAGTACCAGACCATAAACAAACACCGATGTGACACCGACCGACACATGTTGTCTTCATGTTTTGGGAGCGTGTTGAAAAATTGCTACCAGATTAGGCTAGGAAGCCGGTGCCGCGGCGGACCGTCAACCCCTAAGTTCCCACTGGTTTCGGTTCATGGTGCTTGTTTGATTTACGACTTTTCCTCCTCCCGTCAGTCGCCATAACAGGACAACAACGACGTTGTTGTCGCCCCACGTGTCCCGATCTACCGACGTATTTTTCTCTATTTTGTGTGGTTTTTCCAAGGTGGAAAGCGTGCTGTCCCCATTTCGGTTCACCCATACGGAATGAAGAATGATGTCTAAATATAATGGAATTTAATGGCAGATCTTTAATTTTCTTCCACTTTCCGTCCGGTCTATGATGGAGGGTGCTTTTTGTCGAGTGTCACCTTTTGTGACTGGTGGGGATAGTCCTTTTATCAAGTCCCGAGCAGAAGTGGCGCAAGACTGGATCAAACGCAGCTCTTTTCCAGCATGCGGAAACGGATGCGAAAATGTGTCTGAGTGGGTGCGGGTTGTTGTTGTGTGTGAGCTCAGGCAGTGGCGATGAAAGGGAGCTGAACTAATTACTGTGCCACTTTCGGCTCTTCTGGAGAACTGACTGAGGACGATGACGATGACTTCACGACTCCGGATGTGAGTGCTGGAATTGTGGTTCTTTGGTGGTTCTCAGGCGATGCGGAATGGTACTTTGATTCTAACTTATGGCTGATGTTTGTAGTCCCCTGCTGACTGCTGCTGATGGCGCTGGTTTCGAAACGGATGTGACGAAAATGGGAAGGAACAGATTTGCATTTGAATGTCGCATTTTGCAGTCGCTTGTGGAGGTTAATGAGATGATTTGAAACCATTTAGAGTCGAGTTTTAATGGAAGTACTGCTCTCGAAAAAGTGGCCCAACACGAATGTGTTGAGAAGTACTTTTAACTTTTGTCTGCATTATCAAAAAATACTGTTTTGTCCACTATTAAAGGGTGTCCACAGTTAAATTGCATCACTTTCAATAAGCCTTAACATTCGCCCTTTGGGTTAATTGCAAAAAAAATTTGGGTGAAATGACCTCAACGTGTATTGTTACACTGCGTGAGTTTCATTTTGAAATGTGTCGTAGTTTCGAAAATGGAGTCGAAGGAACAGCAAGTGCGCGAGAACATTTTGCACACGCACCTCGACAACCCACTTCTTTCGCACCGAGCCATCGGAAAAATGTTGAAAAATTCACCAGTCTGCAGTGTTTTGTGTCATAAAACGTTTCGGGGAACGCTCAACTGTCGATCGGAAGAAGGTGAGTGGTAGAAAAAGTGTTCTGTAATGTGTTAAGGATCACAAGCGAGTGGTTGCTGCCTTAAAATGCAAACCGTTCCGTTCGGGATTTCACGATAACGCTGCATTTGACCAAAAGTTTCGTGCAGAAAGCCAAGAAACGAGCCGGGTTCTGTTCATTTAAAGTTCAGAAAGCTCCGTACCGCAATGAAAAACAGAAAAGGCGAATCAATTGTGTACACACACATGTTGACGAAACCACACTGCTGCATCATGGACGATGAAACACACGTAAAAGCGGACTTTAAACGAATTCCCGGCAACCAGTTTGTGCCTGCGAAAGACAAGTTTGTTGTTCCAGAGTCTCTCAGGAAACAGCAAGTGCCAAAGTTCCCCAAGAAATTCATGATTTGGCAAGGGATTTGTTCCTGTGGTAAACGGAGCAAGTCTTTCTTGATAATTTCAACTGCAAATGGTCAAGTATACATGTATGAATGCCTGAAAAACGACTGCTTCCGTTTCTCAAAACACACATCGTTCTTACAATTGTTTGGCCGGACCTAGCCTCTTGTCACTACTCCAAGGATGTTCTGGAGTGATACAAGACGAACGGTATCAATTTCGTGCTGAAGGATCTGAATCCCCCAAACTCTCCAGAGTTGCGGCCAATTGGAAAATATTGGGCTATAATGAAGCACGAACTTCGTAACCATCCTAAAGTTGTCACTAAAGAATAGGAAATGTGAAGACATGGTTGAAAGCGGAAAAATGTCGTTTCAAGCGTTGTACCAAATCTTATGCTTGGTATTAAGAAGAAAGTTCGGGCTTTTGGATTTGGTAAAGAAATACGGTGAAAACAAATTTCCAAGATTATACATTTTATTTTATTCCCTGAATATTTCATAACAATCGGTTGAGAGACTTGTTTTTAAGGACGAGTTTAAGGTGATGCAATTTAACTGTGGACACCCTTTACTGTGAATCCACCTATTCATTGCTAATCATAGTACCTAAATTTTTAACAGATAAAATTTGACAGAAATATCAGCTGTTGATGATGATAAAGATGATGTTATGCTACTATTGTAGCAAAGTAAATTCACATAGCAGTGGAATAATCTGAGAAACAATTTGAACAGGATTCTACAGGGTGCGGCAGAAAATAATGCGAAAATTTGTTCTATTTCTTTCAAATCCCATTTTCAACTAATTCAAACCATAATATCAACCTTTTTGAGAGCAGTTATCTTCTAAAGTCATCTAAAGTCCTTTTAAACAAATTTATTTAATGTGTTCTCCATTTAAAACATCCTCGAGCCGACGCCGGAAGCCAGAGCATGCCTTTTGGACGAAGTCCCCCGACATTGACTGCCATGTGCGTGTTATGGTTGACTTCAGGTTTTTCACACTAGGGTGTGATGTTTTGCAGGCTCGTGCTTCCAGGGCTTGGAAATCATTCATGATACTACTGAACAATAGTGTGTCAGACTGCCACCCGTTCGTGAACATAGCATCGCAAATTCGTTCAGATTCAGTAACTGTAACCGAATATGAATATTCGGTGGCTGTTGCACTGTCTGAATACTCGAAGCGATGACCCATACTTGTCGCTTGTACACACTGATCGATGATGATCGCTGGGCACCGGCTTCAGGGATTACACACAGCTTTGAATCGCCCGTGCCTTTGTTCTTCTGAGAGAGGAACGGAGCACACAACGGAGCAAGCAAAGAACGAGGCACAATTTACGACCGATGCGGCATATTGAGATTAATTTCTGGTCAAATATTTTAGTTTTTTTAGAGGATTTTGGAATTTACTGTAGGTTTGGAGCCAATTATGTTACGTTTTTAGCGAACATGGGATTATGAAAAGTGTGGCAAGCAATTCAAAATAATAAAATACCTGTCAAGGAGAAGGGAGGTTTTTCAGCATTTCCTAAAGTTGTTGTGATGTGATTATATGACTATTCTACAATGATCAAAACTGATAAATCTAACTGGATGTATTTTTGTATCATACATATACTATACATGCTCGCTTGTATCCATTTTACTATACTTATTTCTGTAGCATATTTTGACCATTTTTGGGGCCATCGTTCGGGGAATAAGGAAGAAATGTAAGGAATATGAGACAGGACATAATATCATGATACACAGTGCGGCAGAATGAGAGTGTGCCCTGTCCTAGTAATAAATCAAAAATCGCGAGTACAGGATGTTTGAAAAAATTCTCGATCGGTGATATTTCCGCAGCTACAATAATAGTACAATAATTTTAAAAGCAACAAATATTGATTATAGGCAGAAAGACGCCTGGCAAACATTTAGTCATTAACGAATAATGTACTGCAAGTTTAAGTACCATCAATGCCCATAAATACGTCCCATTATCATAGGGAATAACGCAATTTAGTAAGTTTTTGCTTTTGTAGGATGCATTTCGATGATATTTCTTATTTTATCTTAGCGTAAAAGCTTATGCTTTTTTATTACGTATTTAGTAAAATCCCATATTAATTTTGAATCGACTTAAGGTTGAAGGACTCATCATCAACCCTCAGTAATCATCAAAAAATCTAAAGCAGTTTTTTCGTTTGATATTGAAAATCTGGAAATTAAAATGTATTCCCGGTGGTCTGCTTGGCGAGCACAATACAGTGATTACATTTTCACGAACTATGTTTTGATTTTGAAAGAAAAAACTGCTTTCGAAATTTCGACGATGACTGAAAATGGATGATGAATCCTTCAACCTTAAGTACGTTAAATACAACAGTCGAATTACCATTTGGATGAGAAAATCTTCAACAGTAATTCAGTGGAATTTATTAGTTACTTGTTCTCTTTACGCGGTTCAACTGACGGACTCCCTTAATGAAGTCACAAAATATATAAATAAATATCTATTACAACAATAGTCAGCCTGGCATTAGAAAAGGCTCCAACAACTTCTGTGAAGACATTGCTAAGAAGGATTTGCGGTTATTAACAATATCGTTCTATACAGACAAGTTCGCCTTTCTATTATGCTCAAGGCGGACATAAAGTTAGAACGAGAAAAAACTCATTTTTGAAAAAAAATTTCAAAGGGAAGTTTTTACTCAAATCAATCGAAACTTTTTTACAAATTACATTAATAACATTTAAATTTAGTAGATGAATTGGAAAAAAGTAAAAAAAAAATTGCACTTGTGGCGTAAATTTTTTAAAAAAATCCACATTTTTACATACGCTACATTAAATTCATCAACAAATCCAATAACATCAATATCGTATAAATTTCAACTTTCAATAGCCATCAAAATACGATAAGGTACTTTTAAGTACTTTAAATAATCTTCAAATAATATCGAATACTTTGAACACACACTTAATACGTCTGAGTATAGCAAATTCTTCTAAAATATTATTGAGTGTTTTGAATCATCTCGAAATACTTTTGAATTATATAATTCCTCATGAATTTGAGGAGTACTTTTGAGTTCTAGGAATATTTTACTAGAACTTCTAAATCTTCCAAACATATGTTGAGTACAACACTCTACACGCTAAGCTTAGTTTACCTATAATCGCAAAAAAGTGCCAATACTCATTTACAGATAAATTTGACTATATCCATATTTCAGTAAATTTGTATGGGAAAAAATTCTCAAATACGGAAGGTAGTAACGTACCCAAAAATGGGTATATGCACTTTTCGCGATTATGGGTATTCTTCACCCAAATTTGGATAAACTGATCTTTAGCGTGTACACTGATAGGCAAAAATAAAGTGCCCACCTTATCGTTTTTTCAATTTCTCTCATTTACTTGGTTCAAATTAAAGTTAACACACTGTATTTTTTTATTATCTAATTGTTTATATTCTTTTTATGTTTCATATATGGAATACTGCAAAAAAAGGAGTTTTACTTAAAGAAAAAAATCAATTTGCGTTGAAAAAAAAAACAGTGACAAAATCAAGTGCCCACTTCATTTAGGCTACAGAAAACATAAATTAAAGTAAAATAAAAGCATTTCAATAATTGATGTGTCCTCCTATGGCCTTCAGGACCTCCTGCAGGCGCTTCGACATGCTCTCGACCAGGTTCTTTAGGTGCTGTGGATCTAGCTCTTCCCAGGCGCGCTCCAGGGCTTCAAATTAGTTATTTTTATTGGTAACATCAGTTTTGTCAACCCTGGCATCGAGAATCGCCCACAAATTCTCGATGGGATTGAGGTCCGGACTTTGTGGAGGCCATTCCAGCGGTTTGATCCGACAAGACCGGAAGAAAGACTTGGTCTTCTTGACAGTATGCTTCGGGTCGTTGTCCTGCTGGAATACGAACTTCTCTTCAAGGCCCGTCTGAATCAGCGAAACCTCCAGATTTTCTCGCAGGATGTTGATGTAAGAATCTGCCGTCATTATCCCGTCGATTTTCACAATGCTTCCCACTCCACCCCACGAAAAACACCCCCAGACCATCACATTTCCTACTCCATGCTTCATCGGGTTTCCTGGATCTCGCGGACAGTTACTTTCAGGTTCTTCTTGACTTCGCGCATGATCTTGGTATCCGTTCTCGCATCCGTTTTTCGCTTCCTGCCTCTGCCAGGGCGATCCACCACTGATCCAAACGTTTTAAGCTTCAGAAGAATTTTGCCAACCGCTGCCTTACTGATACTGTACTTCTTAGCGACAGCCCGGTGCAATTCACCGTTTTGCACATCACGAACGACCAATTTTCGGATACACAAGGGAACTTCTTTCGAAAGCACTGCGTTCTCCATTTTTTTTCAATTGAATCAAATGCGATCACCAGGTTGAGCCGTTTGCTTCGAAACATGTCAAACATATCGATTTTTGAGGTGGGCACTTTATTTTGTCACTGTTTTTTTTTCAACAAAAATTTTTTTTTTTTTTCTTTAAGTAAAACTCCTTTTTTTCAGTATTCCATAAGTGAAACTTAAAAATAATATAAAAAATAAAATAAGAAAAAAAACTACACTGTGTTTACTTTAATTTGAACTAAGTAAATGAGAGAAATTGAAAAAACGAAGAGGTGGGCACTTTATTCTGCCTATCAGTGTACATACAGTGCTCTGCATGCTCCTCGCATTTCACCGCACTTTGAATCAAGTTTTCTTTCGAATTGAGGACTTCAATTTGAATATCCCACAAAAATTGAACACGCGATGCTTTTACGACGACTACGGAAATTGTGAGAATCGTAAATTCTTATACACAAAATCTGTTCGATACAATTTCAAACAGCTCATAAGTTCGGTAAACTTAAAAATAATTCTTAACAATTAAAGAAAACATAAATTCTTCTAAAATTTACACTGAATACTTCATTCTAACATTATCTATTATTAAAAATATATAACATTTTTATAATCTTCCTTGCTTTTCATGTGCTTAAAGTTTACTGACTTTTTCAGCTACAAATACAAGTACAAATTTACCGACCTCAGTATAAAAAACAAAGTGTGTACAGCAGAACTGAATTCAATGATGGATTAAAGCTAAACTAACAAAAGTATCCCCCGGTACCGAATACTACCAGATGGAATCCTTTCATAGAATTAATGCAGGTGTTGCTGGATTGACCGAATGGCAAACAATTTTTCGGTTCTATGTAACATTATTATATAATCTAAATTTTAATATTAAAGAGTATAATTCATATTACCAAATTACTATACAGCGAAATATCGTCAGATGGGCAATAATTACGAAAAACAGGATCGCCCTTTGATCGTGTGCCTTTATTTCCCTATCGGTGCAAAAACGGACGCTCTTTCCGTCGTCGGTCGATTAAGTCTGAGCTACTACTGCGGTCCGTCCCAATCTTGTAACAGCTCAGCTTGCCAACCAACTATAGCACCTGAATCACTGGACTTCGTCGACAGGAGTGCTGTGAAAGCCGAACGTATAGTTAATCAATTTTAATTTTTGAGCGCCCGCCTTGAATCCACGTAACCCAAACAAAACAAATCTTTTAAGGTCTCATATAACCATTTACTGCTGTAAATAAGTTACCTGCCTAGCCCCTTCCAAACGATGATGTGACCCATTTACTTCGAGCTATCCTCGAGTAATTGCAACCACACTTTTACTAAAATCAATAATAAAACATTGTTAATAACAATATTGAATATCGACTCCGCAAAGTTTTACACATGCCTGAGCCTAACAAATAAACGAACTGATTAAAAAAACATATACTGCTGTGCTGTGAAGAAATTAAGTTATTTTACAGCATACATTTCCAATAATCTGCACTAAACTGTTTTTCTCATGAGTTATATTCGCCAACTGTAACAGCCGGTGACCCATCGTATTCAGAATCAGCAACATACACAGAATGTGAATGGATCAGTTTTTGTACACCAAATGAAACTAGTGGGCTTCGACTCATGCATAATCGTTTTGTCCGCTGAGCCACATTTTTATCGTCTCCTTTTGTGTCGTGATCCGTATTCTTCGGCGAAGCGCATTTGCCAGTATAGTAAATGACGCCTGTATGTTCGCAAAGCAAACGCAGCATGTGATTTATTCAGTGACACCCAAAATCGGAAAGCCCTGCGTGCTTCAACATATTCCCAAATCGAATAATCCAACGGATTAAGATCTGGACTGCTAGGGGGCCACAAATCCTTCGGCCAAAACTTCATGTTATCGTTCAACCATTGTTGGGTTCGATTGGACGTGTGACACGGCGCTCGATCCTGCTGTAGGACAACATGTTGGTCCTTTAAAATACCGATATACACTTCGGTGTTGATTTTAACTCCAGCATAAATGAAATCAGGCGGCATTTTCAAACCGTTGGACGCCACCAAGCCAAACATCATGACACCAGCCGGATGTTTGGCTTGAAATTGGATTTTCAATTTTTCCGGAACGTTCTCCATTTTCTGCGGTGAAATGAACCGGTCCGTGCGGCTGTTGGCCACAGCATCGATGCTGAATAGCTTTTCGTTGGAGAACAGGATTATCATTTTTTCCTTCTTTAACAAGGAATGCAATCTCTTGGAACGAATCACTCGTAGTTCCTTGACCCGGTGCGTAATCAAATTGGGTTTTACTCTGGCTCTGGAAGATGCATTCAGGTCTTCTTTGATGATTCTCCGCATGGATTTCTCCGAAATATTGGCTTCCTTTGCAAGTTTTCTTATGGAACGCACCGGGTTGCGAGCAATTTTTGCATGGACCGATTTGTTCACGTTCAGCGTGCATGCAAAGTCCGCTTTCCGGCTTCCGCTGCTTAGGTCCATTCTGCAGGGACTTTTTTATGCGGTAACTGTTGCCAAATGGCACCCTACCACCTAGGCAATCTCTTTCGGCTTCTTCTGGGCGAGCAACAAATTGGTGATCACTTCTTTCGCGAACATTTTGACGAATTTGCAATAAAATAAATATAATTTTTGGATGGAGCACTTGAAAGTAAACATTAACAAATACACTTTTGACCGAAATTAGTCACTAGCTACTCGAATTAACCCAATACTCAAGTTTGAACATTTTCGCATTATTTTCTGTCGCAACCTTTTTTTTTTTTGATCATCAAGCTTCTGTATGAAGGGCTAAACACGTTTGAACGAGCCCGAAGGCAGAAGCACATATGTAAAACCTACGAATAAAAGGAAGACACTCTCCTTCCAGCAGCAAGTTCACATAAACAACGATAGAATCGTGCCCGCTATTGACAGAATCAACCCAATAGATGTGGTTTAAGAGCCTGTCCTCGTTCTGCAACATGGTGCAATAGGGGAGAAGCAGTCCCACGCTCCTTATATACACTTGGGTGCCCTCATGATCCCTCCCTATCCCCGTTATATGTTATGTAATGGGTATTTAGTTTGTTTTGTCGTGGTTATTTGTTGCTTAGCTTATGTTAGAATATTTTGCAGAAAGTAACATTGGTTGGGGCTATACCCAAGTAACACACAAAACATCTCTTAAGAATGATTTAAAATTGACTGTTTTATAAATACATTATAAACGTATTGCAAAACATGTCAAGTTTTGGAGCGGTTTGTAACTCTCGAATTCTGTATCACTCTAACAAACGGTCGAGCTAAACATTCTTTTTCCACTACTCCAAGTGCTTACTTATTGTTCTCAAAAACATGTTTCCATACATTTATAACTCATAAACAAGACAAGGTTTTATGGGCAGTTCTATTTGCTGTTGAAATTTCATTACATCGACCTTGTTTTGCAAAACGTGTTCTTTTTTCTCCTTACGATGAACATTGTGGTTTCACTGTCAACGGGAAGCATATCATAGGGTAGGGAACGGCTTAAGCACCCCAAGACCCTATTCCAAGCACGGGGTAAACGTTAACCTACAACGCATCTAGTGAAGAACCATAATGCAAAAATTGAGCGTTGTAGGTTAACATTTACCCCGTGCTTGGAATAGGGTCTTGGGGTGCTTAAGCCGTTCCCTACCCTACATACTCAGAGTTCATTTTTCAACAATCTGAGTTGGCTTAGCAAAGAAGCTACAAACCTATCACGCCAAGAACTAGTGTCCCACACTTGGCGATATTATATTTTTTGTATGAGGATATTCTTTTGTCAATTTTATGTTTTATGAGGCTTCACTTGTTGCTCTTTTTGCGTCATATTAGAGTATGAAATAAAGTATTGTACACCTAAACTTATAACCTATTTTTGTCATTGAACAGTACTTAAAACTTGTTCAACAGTACTTTAAGCTATGTTGCTTGGGTATGGCACTCTTTATTTATACATTAAATTTAACTATGATGTAGGGTCAAAACAGATATCAATTACCTGTTTTTCTCCGCGGTTTTGAGATCACGTATAACCTCTAAAGAGTCGGTTCTTCACGATCGCGAGATGGTTATCCTGGTGTTTCTGCTTGTGAAGAGCTTAAATCAGTGATGCAGATCGAGTCCCACGTCGTATTTGACACTGAACACTGAACCTTTGTGTTTTTGGGTTAGTGGCAGAGTTAATTTCTGCAGGCATTCCTTCCAGTACATTTTGGCGTTCATATTTGCGGTGGTGAAAAAAGGTGTCGATTTCATACCGCTCTGGTAAATTACTTGCCAAACCAACACCTTTTTTCCAAATTTTTCGCAATTTGGGACAGCCGTTCCACGCTTTACTGTGTAAAACGGTGCCCCTGGATTGGCCCTGTAGTCCTATTTAACGTACGTGTCGTCATCTATGATAATGCAAATGTCATTTTTGCTCAAAACGTCGTCGTACAGCTTCCGAGCCTGAGCTTTCACGGAATCCGCCTGAATTTGGCTGCGTTTCGGACATTTTCGTTTCCGATACGTCTTCAGAGAAATTTGCTCCTTTGCACGTGAGACCATTCCAATCGTCGTTCCACACTTTTTTGCGCAATCTCTGATGGATACCTCCTTTTTTCCTTCAAAAACTTTGCAAATTTTTTTTTGTCCAAATTTGGGTTTGACGCACCTGTTTTTCTATAACGGCCGGGTAAATCTTTCAATGTGTGATGTATAACAAACCGGTTGATCGCATTTTGCACTGCACAGACACTAACACCTTTTTCTTTTGCTAATTTTCTTAGCGACAATCCTTTTTCAGAGCAATACTTGGTCACAATCGATTTTCACTTTTTTTCGTAAGAACTCGCATTGTTTCGCTTGAAATAAAACTTTACTTTCAATGAAGGTTCTCGGTTGTTTACAAGGCAAGCAACACATTGACACTAATCAGCTGTCGAAATAAATCATAGTCCTCTTCATACAGAACCTCAAAGGTATACTCAAAATTAACGATGCAGTCCTTAGAAGTATTGAAAATTGAGCGAAGGACATGGATATAGTTGTCCTATAACCAAGGACGTTACTTTTGCCTTACATCCCACTGCGGGGTAGGCCAAGGCACGGACGAATCCGCCACCCTGACAAGCAAAAGTAACGTGTTTGATCGTGCTCATGTACAACTGATAGCTTGTCATAGTTTCTAGCGGTAGTTTGTACACACTCCGTTTTTGTTGCATACATTGGAGGGGAACCCTCTGCTTTTTGGGTTTATTTTTGTACACACGGTCATCCATTTTAGCTCAGTTTTGAGTCGTAACCCGAATTGGCAAGTCGACAAATCCAAAACATCCAACTGATTTGAGTCGATGTTTTTGATTTGTCGACTTGTCAATACCAGTTACATTTACTTAGATTTGTGTGACTCCACTAATGATGAAAGTGAGTCAAAAACGACTCAAAACTGAGTTAAACTGGCTGGCCGTGCACAACTACTGGTTTTACTAAATTTTCTTGCTCTCGTCATACTCTGGCTTAGAGATCCCGGAGAGAAAGACCCTAAAGTGTTGTGACATCTCCTTCTACATCATAATAGTTACTCCACGTACGGAGTATACAGGCATAACATTTATAGTACAGCTTTCTTTGTTTACTATTTTTACTCGTCTACAAGCACGTTGGACGTTTTAGAATATATCAATGTGATTTGAGAACAATAATAGAAAAGCAATCAAATTCACCAGTAATCAGCCCTAGGTGAAACAAGGTTCTTAGCTTGGTCTATTTTTTTTATAAGGAGTGTATCGAATATAAGCTATCCACATACATTTGCGTTGTACGCATGTATTTGTGATGGTTTTTTATGCTCTGAACACTGCATGCTGTGCATTTGACTGTCAGCTTTCTTTTGTTTACTTGTTTGTGCGGTTCAAATTCTGCGTTTTCAAAATATCGCGTTTTGAAAAGGAAGTGAAAATTAAGGTTCTGGACACATGGCTAAGTGAGAAGGGTATTACTATGCGAAAATTGGCGAAGCGGTTTGGAATTCATCATGCAAGTGTTAAAACCATCATTAATAAGTTTGGGGAACACTATTCTTTGGATGAGCTACCAGGAAGAGGCAGAAAACCCGGTTCTTCCAACCCGAAACTGGAGCAGAAAGTGGTATCTCTAATCATGAAGAACAAATCAATGTCAATACGTGATTTGGCCAAAAAAGCAAGAACGAGTGTCGGAAAGATCCAGCGTATCAAGTGGCGAAACCACCTGAAGACCTACAAGAAGCAGAAAATCTCGAAACAAAGTGCAGAACAGAAGAAGCGAGCAGCAACAAGGGCCCGGAAATTGTATTCGCGTCTTTTGCAGCGTCCGGATGCATGCGTTTTGATGGACGATGAGACCTATGTAAAGGAGGACTCAAAAACCCATCCAGGTCCACAATACTTTACTGCCGTCGTTGAGGAGGATGTGACCGATGCGGACAGGTCGATTCAAGTGGAGAAACTCTGTCGAAAGGTACTGGTATGGCAAGCAATATGTTCCTGTGGTTTGAAGTCAACCATTTTTCACACTACCGGAACTATAAATGCGGAAATCTATCGATCTGAGTGTCTCCAGAAGAGATTGTTGCCTTTATATAAGAAGCATAGTACACCTCCACTGTTTTGGCTGGATTAAGCGTCGGCTCACTATGCCAAAACCACTCTCAATTGGCTTGCGGAAAAGGGTATAGATTTCGTTGAGAAAAATATCAATCCACTAAATTGCCCTCAGCTTCGACCCATCGAACGTTACTGGGCAATCGTGAAGAGGGTCTTCAAGAAGACTGGTAAGACAGCTGGAAACATGCAGGAGTTCAAAAAAAATTGGGCTCAAGCGTCCGAAAAATGCGATGCAACACTTGTCCGGAGCTTGATGAAGAGCAGTCGATCCAAAGTTCGAAAATTCGTGAAGGAATAACTTAAATTTCATCCGGTCTTCATTATGTTCAAGTTTAACCTCGTACAATAAAGGATCATTTTTTTGTATGTATAAAATATCGGTTTTCAACATTATTTGAAAGAAAGTTTGTGGATAGCTTATTTTCGATACACTCCTTATACTGCTGATTTTTAATCATCTCAATGAATCCATAAAGGATGCAGGACAAATTCTCATCCCCTATCGCTTTTTGAGTTCACTCACTTCACAATACATTTTTCGACTACGATATTGTTGCCAAATTTACCATTCTTCCTCCCATTCGTTCTTATTTTTATAGGGTCATAGGATTAATTTAAAAAATCGAAAATTGACATCAAAAGGATCGATCTCGTTAAAATCAATCCAAAAGAACCAAGTTGGTACGTAAATAAAGGCAACTGTCAATGGTCCCCTCCTTATTGGTTCCAATTTCTAGGCTAAGAGAAGACTACTTACACACTTTCTGATTGATTATTCTTGAAAGTTTTTATTAACGTTTTACAAAACGGTGTAAAATCACTTTTTCACTTGTTAGGAATAATGTAGATACGCCGCTTGTGTTGAAAAGTAACATGCAAATCATTGTTATATCATTTGAATGCCCCTTAGTTATAAAAAATCTTTATACCACAAACTTAAAAATTCAGATTTTTTTTAGTAAAACTTGATGTTTTTAGCAAAGATATTTTTACAAAGTTTTGTTGCAGAAATACGTCATTTTGATAAGTTCGACGTATCTGTGTGAAATATGACAACTTGACGTATCATTTTGACGCAAGTAACATGCCATCTATCATACTGATTTATCAAAATCACGTATTATCTTTTTCAATTGCAGACCCTTGTAAGAAACATTTTTTCTAAATGAAACTTGATATTTCACTCCTAGTGTAATTTTTAAGCACAATGATGTAATACCTTTTACCAATGTGTCATTCAGTGTAATTTGATTGGGATAAACATGTCTAAAAAAAATATATAATATAACAAAATAAACTCAAAAAGTTCAATGCTGATTTTATCATGTTCGTCCATTTGAAAAAGTACTCGAGAAATCATGATGTTTTACCGCCCAAACACAATGATAACGGAAATGGAACGGAAAACGGCAATGTTGACAGTTGCTGAAAATGACTTCGATATGTCCAATTAGAATCGGCTTGGATCTAGCTTGTTTTCTTTCCGACAAGCAGGAATACTCAGAACGGGCTTTGTCGTTTTCCGTTTCCGTTATCATTCTGTTTGGGCCATTAGCCGTCGAAAGGCAGATTTTGGCAAAAATCCGTTTTTGTCTCCTCCTGAAGGGTTCCCCTGTGGCATCCGGATTGGCCCAGAATGGCCCATATGGTAATTGGTCTATTTCAAAGCTAGACTATTCAGGAAAAATCATGAATCTGAGCCATCTTGATTGTCATGGAATGGCTAATATGATTATTGATCCATTTCATGAAAAATTGGACTACTCATGAAAAATTATGAATTTTGAGCCATCGAAAAGCATAATCCAATGAAAATTTGTATCTGTCGCCGCCTCACGGATCTTGGCAAAACATGCCCTCTTCCAGCACAGATTTTTTGTGGCCAATCCGAAAAAGTCAAAAAAGGCAGTATTCATCAAAAACTGAAAATTGGAACTATAATAAGCATTTTGATTGCAAACACTTTAAATTTGTTTGTACAAATTTTCCATAATGTGAATTTAACATCCTTGTCAATATGACCCGAACACCTTATTCTTCACAAAATGTTAACATCCAAGGAAGCGTTGAATAAACTGGCTAAAAACAGCTATGTCATATGATTGTATTAATTAATTCTCGATCTAATGGTTTATTATTTTATACTTCTGCTCATTAACGGGTCCTTCGAAAAGGGAAACAACTCACCTGCGGAGCATTCAAATTTTGACCACAGTCGGAAAATGTTGCTGAAATAAAGACTGTTCCAGAAAGTATGAGGACACTTTCAAAATAACAAAAAAGTCATGATTTTTTTAGTTTTAATAATTTTATTTGGCAAATCATATTTGTATTGTTTTATATGATTTTTTACTCTCGCTTAATCAAAATATTTAATCATAGCCAAGACTCCTAAATTTTCCTCGAACATGACCGGTTAGCTTCTGCACAGTGGTACTTCTCACCATTTTGACCACTTTTGGCCAATCTTTTTTAAAATTTTGGATTTCTTCTGCTGGTTTTATGAATTTTCGAAGCTTTACTTTGGTTAAAACCCAAAAAGTCTCGATTGGCCGTGCGTCCGGGCAGTTCAGCGGATTCATGTCTTTCGGCACAAAACATACATTTTGACTTTTGTACCATTCTAAAGTGTCCTTTGCGTAATGAAATGACGCCAAATCAGGCCAAAACACTACTTGACCTTTGTGCTTCCTGATCATCGGCAATAATCACTTCTGGAGACATTCCTCAACGTATTTCTGAGTGTTCATCGTCTCCGTTGTGATGTACGGACTAGATGTTTCAGCTCACTCGCATATTGCCTGCCAAACTATAACCATAACGAAACGTAGAGTTTGCGGGCCCGTGGTTTCACGGACGCGGCCTGTTTTGGGTTCCTTTAGGGTTTTGTCTGCTTCCGGTATGTTTTTAGCCCAAATCTTTCTTTGGCACGCTTGACGTTACTCGACGAGGTCCCTAGCTTCTCGCAACATTCCGAACGGAAGTCGCTGGTTTTTGCTTGTAGGCATCCCTGATCTTTTTATCGAAATCCGGACTAACAGGACCGGATTTCCGACCACTCTTCGGCGCATCTTCAAACGTACACTGTTCAATATATTTTCGAATCGGAAATCGTACCGCTCCGGAGCTAACACCCTCTTCCTTGGCCAATTTTCTCAATGAGAGTCCACTCACAGTGCACCATTTGTGCACGATACTTTTTCGTTGTTCCGGAGTAAGACCGAGCATTTTGCTAGGTAACACATAACTGAGCACTTTTTTGATGCTATGTCATTCATGCAAACGGACGTACAGTCAAATGTTGAAATATTTCATTATATTCAAGTGACCGTTAAAATAAGGTGTGTTGGCATACTTTCTGGAACAGTCGTTATTACAATATCGTACCTCTAGTTGCAAAGCGGTGTACAAATTGCACGATAATGGTCTCCATAAACAAACGCTTAGCTATCAAAACAATAACACTTCTGCGTTAGTTCGCACGTATGGCGCACCATTTGGCTCATATGTTATTCCACCCAAGCGTGTGTTTGTTTCATATTTTTCGTGTGATATATTTTCTAAAGCGATAAAAGAAAACAGTTTACACTTGGCCTTCAAAAAGCGGAGACGACGGCCAGACATATGTGCGGGAAAACTGGGAGAGTTTGTCCGAGAGTGAGATGAGAACATTAATTGTTCTCACACCCGAAAAGAATAGCGACGGCGTTTGTTTCTACGCCCAAAGTTAAAAATAGGGTTGTTAACTTCACCGAAAATTGTTTATGAATAAGTAAAAATATGCATTGGATTCGAGCTACCATACTGCGTGAGTGAGTTTGGACTGCTCTCTCTCTCGCTCATCACAGCCATCTCACTGAGTATATTTCGCACGCGCTTCGCCATCTCGCAGCTCAATCAGAGTGCGGTCAGTCGAACAGTTGGCCGTGACGCGGACGATTCGTGAATGTCCCCGTCTGCTACTTCGTTTCGGTCGTGCGTGAGTCGGTGCAAACGTGCGTTATTTTCCAGGTCGGTCTGCAAAGTGCAGTGCCAGCTAGTGTCCGGTTGTACTGCATGTCGGAAAACTGCCTTCTGCCCTGGCATTTAACGACAAGGACTGGAATTTTAATTAGTTTGATCCAAACGGTGGGTCATTCCGAACGGACGGAATCCAGGATAACGACAACGGCGACCACGGCGGTGACAGTGGATAATTGAATTCTTCAATATAAAAGCGAATCAGGTCAGTATTTGCTCCTCGTTCTGCGTTCTTGCTATAGACCTATAAATCACAACATTTTCGATGAGATGAGTGCAGAAACGTGCAGTGGTGAGAAGAAGAGTTGAAAGGGTTCTACTCGCGATTGCTTTGATCTCTGGTGGCCTCCGCGTGTTCGATATAAACACTCGCCCCATTCCGCGCTGTCGTCACTTGAGGTGATTTAAAGTATCGAATCAAAATGCTGCTAAAATCAACAGGATAAAATACAATGTCAATATTTACCGACCAGCGATTTAATTGAACATTGCTCACTTTAGGTGGAATGCGTTAAACTAGATTCTTGCCTTTCGACACCCGATTCACGGATCAAACAAAAACAAAATTATCAATTTTGTATCACCTCGTAGTCTGAGCAGCTGATTTTGACAGCTTAATAGGCCTGGCCACAGGAAGGGATGGTCGATCTTTGCTTTCTGGCACCGGTCCAAGTAGGCCTACCCAATCTGAAGTGAGTGCCTCCAAACCCCTTAGCAGACTGATAAAGAGAGATAGAAAAGGTGCTGACGTTTCTTATGCGGCGACGGTAAACACCTAACCTAAAAATAGATCCGTGCCGTGCATTCCGCTGAAACTCCCCGCGAAAATCGGAAAAACTGCCTGCGTTCGCATTCTCTCCGGACGGACGGAGAGAAAGTGCTAGATTCTGCTAAATCCGTGTTTGCTACGTGGGGCCACTGTATCTAAAATTAGTGCCTGAAAGCGATAACAAAGCGACGGAAGCTAAAAAATTGTCTTTATTTTGGTAAGCTGGTGACGGTGGTGAATCTTGGGGCTTCGTGAAATGAAGGAAGTAAAACGGGATGGGAAAAAGTATCGAGAACTCACCTTGCCCGCATTCGAGGTCGCTAGCCATTACCCGGCGGTGGTTTGCGCGTTGGCTGCGGTTGCTGTGGGATGATGAAAAAGGATAAACCAACAATACTTATAATGACACGAAGCATGCGGGAAAAGAGAAATGAGGCGGTGTGGGTGGAAAAATATGACCGCGTTGAAGATATGACACGAGCGGTTCCTGTTTGTGGGCAACATTCAACGGTTAGTTGCTAAGTTTTGTTTGTAGTTTGACGGAAGATGTCTTCAAAGGTGTTTTTTTTGACGCAGACGTGAGATTATTATTTACTCCCCCATGTTCGGCGTGGTGGCATGTTCTAGGAGATTTATCACCTGCCTTCGTAAAGGTCAGCAAAAGATGTTTTCTTTCGGTTCTTATTTCATTGTCAAGACGAAGTCACATGGTTTGTTTGGTCAGTGATAATAAGCTGATATACTAGAGTGTTAGTGAGTATACACACAACAATATCGTTTTATAAAATCTTCAGTGGCAGAACGTTTTGAGTTGAAATTCTACGATGTTTCAGGTCGTAAACTTTAACCTCAAGGTATTTCGAAGCGAAATTTTTCGAATGTATTGGAACAGTTGCAAAAATGTCCGGCTAGAACGAGTGTACGAATGTGTGGTTTTGAACAGTGT
>JASCZW010012195.1:0-29273 GCA_034211315.2 Aedes japonicus
TGGAAACTAGAATTGTGTAGCATGTAAATTATATTCCCAAATGGCAAAAAATAGCACTTACAGTCAGTCTCAAAATTGGGGGATAATACTTTACAAACATATTATTTCTGTTGAAGTTCAATTCAATAATTGGTCAATTTGCGGCTTCAATTATTCAAAAGGATTTCTACAAAATTTTAGTCGAATGAAATTCCAGATATGAACCATTTTTGATGTAGCAAAATTGAGCGTACACTTATCCTAGATACAAACCAATTCGTTTTATAAACACAATATTGGCAATTTAAAGTGAATTTTTCTACCAGTGCATACTGTCAACAACTCTCAGCATCATTGTCAGCGATCTTAGTTATTTTCGTCTGGAAGTTTATTGTGTTTGGATCAAAATGGCGACCACCAGGAAAGAATCTGATATTGCCACGCGTACTCAAGTGTTCGGGAAATAGCGGCTGTTATTGGAAGAACACATTCAACAGTGCAGAAAACCGTAAACGAGTGGAAATTCGAGAGAACTTTGAAGAACCGCACAGGCAGAGGCCGCAAACGGATCTTGACCACTGCTGACGAACGTGGAATCGTGCGAAAAATAAGAAAATGACCTAGGACAAGTATTTAGAAGTTGGCCAACGTGGTCACTGATAATATCGGGAGATCCGTCAGTGCTTAAACCATCCAGCGTGTAGCTCACAGACACAATCTGAAGGGAAAGGTTTCGTGGAAGAAACCTCTTATTTCAAAAGCAAATAATAAGAAGCGACTGGAGTTTGCGAAGGAGCATATTGATAAGCCTTTAGAGTTTTGGAACAAGGTGGTTTTTACCGAGGAGACGAAAATTAATCTATTTGGATCCGCTGGAAGACAAAAGGTTTGGAGATACCCGATTTCATCGTTGGAGGTCAATCTTTTAAGCCATACTGTCAAACACGGAAGAGGCAGCGTCATGCTCTGGGGTTCAATGGTGGCCAGTGGTGTGGGTGCTCTGGAGTTTATCGACACAACGATGGACAAAATGGGCTATTTGATCATACTGGAGCAAAATCTACAGCCTTCCGTTCAAAAATTCGAACGAGAGTGGTTGCTTTACAGTTCAGGCAATTGGTAATTCAGGGGATTTGGAATAGTATGCCAGCAACAGTGACCAGGAAGCTGGTGAAATCGATGCCATGACGTTTAAAGGCTGTTTTGAATGCCAAAAGTGGCCATAAGAAATACTGAAAAACGAATTTCAGCGATTTCCGACATTGTTCAAACTCATTTTCTATGATTTTTTTTTGTTTCTTGCAAGCATTAAATACAAGAGAAAAATATTGTTTCTGCCATGTGTACAAGTTGTTTGCTATTATTCACTTATAACCCAGAAAAACTAGGAGATTTCAGGATGAATCATGAAATGTACGCTCAATTTTGAGACTGATTGTATGTATTTACTTTTTACAACACTTTTCAGTTTTTAACGGCGCCGGTGATATAGAAGCTAGCGTGGTTGCCTCTCAACATAATCGGTCTGGTAACAATTCTTGTCGGCGTCGTTGGGATTTTCTAAGACGAAAAATCTCTGATCACCTTTTTCTTCGGCTTGGAAGTAGAGCCGTTAATCCCGGCTCATGTGTTGATGGGCTCGATATTTGGGGTCCAGGCAGTCTCCTTAGCGTGACGAACCAACCTCATGCTAAGGTCAAATCTATGTTCCAAAATCTGGAAGTCACAAATTGTGCCACATCTTATCATATATCAAAACCCAAAGTAATTCCATTGCCCTAATTTTAACCCTTATCAATATTCTGCCACTTCCTAGAATTATAACACTGGCCACTTCTTCGGGTGTCTCGGGACCATGGCCAAATTTTCTAGTGCTTTGTTTTATTTCAAATGGACTAGTTGTTAAATACTCATGTTATTTAAGATGGGGTTTGGAACTGGTCAATTAAAACTGGTTACACCTTCTTGGCTACCTGAAACATGTTCGGAACTGTCCATTGAATTTATGATCTTGGAAATTTAAACTTATCCCCATTGCACTTATCACTGAATTCCCATGCCGCATGAGAGGTTCTGTTCCAACTCAGAAACTGGCCATTTTTCCATTTCATAAACCTGGTCAACAAAATCCGAAAAAAGCCTACAGTCCCAGAGTTCCGTGCCAGTCTCCGTTAGCTTGGGTCCCAAAACCACCGAACTTCGTATTTTGACCTCACGCGATTCACAAACAGCATAGTACAGTAAACCCACCGACATACGCGGATTCTCTTAAAGATGGTCTCACATAGCAGTGACCTTTGTTGCTTCATCAGAAAATATCTCGTGATCCTTCGTATATAGGAAGTTACTTTCTTTAGCAAAACTGTTCAGCAGATCCAGGCCTTCAGAATGGTGAACTTAAAAGTTCAGAATTATATCACTAACGTTTGCATAAAAAAAAAAAAGTGAACAAAAATTGCCAATTTTTCATGTGTTAACCTTCACTTGCACTGAAAAAACTAACCCATGAGTCGGCAGACACAATTTGACAGCTCCATCAGTCAAACTCTATCCGTGGTGCCAAAAACAGTGAAGCAACTCCGTTCAGAAGTGTGCGTGTTCAAAGAACGGCAACTCGCCGCGGCAAAAACGGACATCGTGCAGCGCTTTTTGGACGCCGGATACCCTCGTTCTGCAACATCCGAAACTATTAGACAACAATCAGAGCATTTAAAGAAAACTCAGTTCCGGACGGCCGACGACCTTTTGCGACAAGAAGCTCCAAAGGATGCTGAAAAGGGATACCGAGGGAAAAGTGGCTACATCGCTGCGTGCGCTTGGCCGGGATGTCGTTTCAATCGGCCAAACAGTGAAAAAGTACCTGGCGAACATGAACATACATGTCAGGACGCGGAAGTCACGTCCACTGGTTTCGGAGCTTTCGCAACGGCAGCGGCCGAATATTTAAGATGGTCAACTCGATTTTCCCGGTGAATCGCGACGTGCCGGTGGTGATGAACGACGAGACCTATCTCACCCTGAATGGCAACAACAGGCAGGACACTTCGTATTTTACTTCCCCCACGAAGGAAGTGAGCTCCGAGGTGAAGTTCATTTGACACACCAAGTTCCCAAGAAGGTGCTGCTGTGGCTGACAATTAGCGAGAAGGGGATGTCCTTCCTTTCGCTCTGGACTGGCCGTAAACGGGGAAATCTATGGTGCAAAATGCCTGCCGGAAGTTGCGTCGCTCATCAAGAAATACCATAAGGACGAAGACGAGGTGTTCAAGCTGGATTTGGCATCGACCCACTACTCGAATCGATCGTTGGAGGAGATGAAGCGGCTGAATATCGATGTGATACCCAAGTCGGTGAACCTACCCAACGTCCACCAGCTGCATCTCATCGAGGATTTCTGGGCCAACCTGAGGCGTAAGATCTACTCCAACAATTTTATCGTGAAAACTGAGGAGGAATTGATAAATAAAAAGCACAAAGAACTCAAAAACATGCTTACACGCATGTTTTCGTCCGCCATGGCGTATGTTCCGGTTATCTGCCGGAAGGCCCCTCGCAAGGGCGTAGATATTTTTGCAAATAAGCTTAAATAATTACCTTCTGTGGGAAATTTATCAAAAGCAATTATCTGTCTTAGCTTTTCTTTTATCACCATCCGAAAAAGTCATTTATTTTAATGCAAACGTTACGCGGCGTTACTTTGTAACCTGCATCTCGGGATCCTTGACATATAGCAAGTTGGTGTCTTCGACAATGATGTATGGTTGAGCATTTCGGATGATGTAAACATTAGTTCAGAACTCGTCCACCACGTGGCACTGTATTTTTAGATCTAGATCGTGTATAAATTTACTGTTTTTAGGAAAGTAAGTTGTAATATTATGAGCATCCAGACGCTCTACTCAACAGTTCAGAACTATCTCACACCGTGGCGCTAGTATACTTATAAGCTTACTGTATATTCCGGATCTCGAGATTATTGATATACAGCAAGATTGCATCTTCAAAAAAGATATTCGAGGGTCAGAGCTCTTTGAATGGTGTACATATTAGATCGAAATTCTTCCGCTACGTGGTGCTAGTGTTCATGGGAACTTTTCATAATATGTGTATTTTGATTTCTAAGTCATGTATGAATTTATTGTTTTTAGGAAGTTTATTCGACTAATCATGGTCGACTTCATACTTCAGAATTATTTCACTAAGTGGCTCTGATCTGCCTGTGAATATAGTAATTAATTTTTATCGCAAGTTCACATGAGAGGCTGATTACCCCAATATTGGTATTATTGGTACATTCTTCTTCGGGTTACTCCTTTAGAGAAGTTCTTTACAAAACTTCGGGTAAGTCCTTCAGAGAACTTCGTGAAATTCTTCAGAGAACTTTGATGTTTTTCAAAGAACTTCATGGAAGTTCTGCAGAAAACTTCATGGTAGTTCTGTAGAAAACTTCAAGGAAGTTTTGCAGAGAACTTTAAGTAACTTCTTCAGAAAACTTCAAAACTTCACTTCTTCAGAGAACTTCATGAAAATCTAAAGAGAACTTAATGAAAATCTAAAGACAACTTCATGAAAATCTAATAAGAACTACATTAAAAAATTTCAGAAAACATCAGGTAAATTCTGCAAAGAACTTTTGGGAAAACCATCAAAGAATTTCAACGAAATTATGAAGAGAATTGACGTCATGAACAAAGTTTCCCAATGCCTTCATGCTGTAGAGATGGCACTATAGTCTATCTTTGCAAAATACAGCTCTGAAGAGTTGCCGTCTTCGGCAAAGTTGTTTGAAACATAAAGTTAAGTCACATCTCTGTGGCAAAATCTGATAACATGATAATAGCAAAATACGACAAATTATGTATGATGTATGATGTATGATGTGTATGATATGTACTGTAGCACGGCAACTTAGTCAAACAGCAATGGACTCTCTTTTTGTTAGACTTGATCAAGCTTCAAAAACCATTGATTATCCTTATTGTATGGAAGATCAAACAACGAGTTGGGTAGATCGATAGGCATAATCACTTACACGTTTCCGCAGGGAACTCCTTCCAACAACAAGACAAGCTTAACTTGACAAACATAGACACAGCTCCGTCTCTGCTGAAAGATATGGAAGTAATTTGATTATTTCGAAAGACGACAAACATCACAATGAATATTTATTGCCAAAGATAGACTGCAACGCTAATATGAACTTATATGATGTTGTCATAAAAACGATAAATGACATTCTAAGAAGCTTTGTATAAAGCGGCAACTTTCTAGAACCTCATTTTAGAAAGATAGACTTCGGTGCCATCTCTGCGGCAAGATCATGAACTAATCTGATAATCTTACAAGCCGACGAATGACATAATGAGAAACTCGTAGCGCTTCATAAAGAAAAGATAGACTGCAGCGCCATCTCTGCGGTATGATCTGCCTCTAACATGATAGCGGTCAATAAATTACATACTGAGAAATTTTGTCGAAGATGCCAACTCTCTAGTATAAGTCTGTAATATTTTGTATGTAATTCTGTTCACACATCGAAATCATAATCTACTCACCTTTTGTATCAGATTGCCGGTGGTCAATGTTACTTGAAGCAGGGTTTTTTACAACCAATGCATTTTTTAAACTAAAACCTTTCAAATGGTGTAGAAACCTTGTGCCTATGTTGAAATTTAATACTTCTAGAAAGGGTTGAAATCCGGGTCAATACTGACCCTAATGTCTTAATTATGTGTAAGTTTTTTTTAATACACGAGGAAGGTTAAATGGCATTACGTGCGGGTGGACGGAGCCTGCTCCGTTCCCGCGATTTCCCACAAAATTTCCAGATATTGCAATACGGCCCTGGACACTCACTTTGAATACTAATGAACGGCTGTTTATTCGAGACGGCAAGAGTGAAGGTGGATATTCCCCTGGGGTACCTAAATCAGGACCGGATTGTGGTTCTAGACTATAATTAAAAATGGTTTTGAATTCGCATGTGTTTGGAGGTTTCGCACGAAAAATTTAGAACGGTTAAGGTCAATCCTAGGTTTTGAAACCATATTCAACAGAGCGTGTTGCATATAAGTAAGTGGACCAGTGAAGGTCAGTAATAATTATAAGAAAAAACACCTTAATTTACTATATGAAAAATTACGAAATTTAATGCAATGGGTTATTAGGCTTTATTAAGTTTTATGAAAGCCACTAGAAATCAAATTGGTTTTATTATGGCACCAAGAGGTGATTATAGGTTTCATATGTGATCGGTTGTTGAACCTACAGAGCTTGTTACAACGATCTTAAAACCTTGATGTCTCAAATTTCTTTAACTCCTATGAAAAGTTTTATTTCGACTTTATGAACGCGCAAAATGCTGTAATGCCGTTGAAGGACTCATTCGTATTATCTTATCATGGCTGGTTTAAAAAAGAACTTCAGGACCATTCTGTGGTGTAAATTTTCAACAAAACATAAAGAACACACACACCTCACGTAACCCCAGAACAATTTAGTCGGAGAGGCGCAGGCGTTTTGCTGTAATGATGGCTATTTGCATCACCGTGGTCGAGGACGCCGAATGTTATCAGCGGAGGGATATTGCGGAGGGAAGTGCAAGGAGAATTGTCAGAACGGGCTCTTTGGACAATGTGATGGAAGGAAGGTGTACCAACCGTCTCATCTAAAACGTGTCAACTTCGGTAAATAGGAAGCATGGAGAGGTGACCTTCTATCTGACGTAGTTCCTCTCCAGGCACGGTTGCTTCCGGAAGTATCTGCATCGGTTTGGTTACGCTTCTTTATCTTTTTGCCCAGAGGGCGCGAACCTGGAGAAGACATCAGGGTACGTCGTTTTCGAATGCCCAAGGTTATGCGCGGCGAGGCAGTCCTCAATGTGATTGAAGAGATGGCCACGAAGAGGACACATGGAACGCTGTCAATAAGGCATTAACGAGGATACAGTCCGAACTGCTGAAGAAACGTCGAAGTGACCAACAATTCAGCGCGCTGGATAGATCCACTGCAAGTCAGTGCCAAGCAACCATTGAGTGGTTTGGGTCATCGAGGCGTTCTGGAAGTCATTTTTTTTCCTCTGTTCAGGACATAAAGGGTGATACGGTCAAAATTTGGTCAAGGGAAAACGCGTGTAAATCGGTGAAATCGTTTATTTAAAAAATCAAATTAAATTTCTTTTTCAAGTTCAATTAGTATAAAAATTCAGGAAAATATTCAGTTAAGCTTTCCGCTTTTCCAAATCCGAATTGCCGGGCCTTACGCTTGACCCCTGCCATCAGATTTTGTACAGCCACCTTGTCCACCTTCTTCGCCGCAGAAAGCCAGTTTGCCTTGAACTGCTGCTCGTCCTTAGCAGTTTTTTGGTCTTCTTTAGGTTCCGCTTGACAATAGCCCAGTATTTCTCAATTGGGCGGAGCTCTGGCGTGTTGGGAGGGTTCTTGTCCTTGGGAACCACCTGCACGTTGTTGGCGGCGTACCACTCCATGGCCTTTTTACCGTAATGGCAAGATGCCAAATCCAGCCAAAACAGTACGGAACAACCGTGTTTCTTCAGGAAAGGCGGGAGACGTTTATTCAAACACTTTTTCACGTAAATTTCTTGGTTGACAGTCCCGGAAGCTATGAAAATGCTGCTTTCAAGCCACAGGTACAGATGATTTGCCAAACCAGATATTTTCTTTGCGAACTTTGACAGTTTCGTGTGCTTGAAAATATCTGCTACCTTTCCCCTTCCTTTTGCCGTATAAAACTCCTTTCCCGGAAGCTGCTTGTAGTCGGCTTTGACGTAGGTTTCGTCGTCCATTAAGGAGTGTATCGAAAAGTAGTTATAAACATTCGATGCGTTATTACGCATAAACTACTGTATATATTTTTAGCGTGTATGCGCCATTTGCTTTGTTTACATGTCCAAAATGATTATTCGGTTCATTCATTTCCGTTGATAAAGTTGTATTCAAAAATGTCGCGAATTGAATTTGAGACTAAAAGAAAATTCTGGCACACTTGGCGCACCGAAAGGGTGTTACTTACAACCAGATTGCGAAAAGAGTAAATGTTCACCCGGCGCGTAAAACGCATCATCGAAAAGTTTGGTAGGAGTGCTCCCCTCAGGATTTACCAAGAAGTGGCCGGAAACCCGGCTCCAGCAACCCTGATTTGGACCAAAAGTTGTGGATTATATTCAACGGAACAAATCTGCCTCTACCGCGATCCAGCCGAAGAAGTTCAGGTTGCTACCATTGTATAGAAAGCACCAGTCCCCTCCTCTCTTCTGGCCAGATTTGGCATCCGGCACATTACGCCAAATCCACTCTACAGTGGCTGACGGAGAATAACATCAAGTTCGTAGAAAATGACATCAACCCACCAAACTGTCCCCAGTTGCGACCGATCGAACGCTATTGGGCAATAGTCAAGCGTATATTTAAGAAGGATGGCATACCGGTATCCCAAAAGCATGACCGATATTAAGAAAAATTGAGCAGCGGCATCCAGGAAGTGCACAAAGGTCACTGTGCAGGAATTGATGGCAGGTGTCAAATCAAAGGTACGGGGCATTCTACAGAAATGAACATGATGACTAGTTTTTCCGTTTGGATCTTTTGTAAACATGTTAGTTCTATAATAAACTGAAATAGTATGTTAATTTTAACCATGTTTTCATGCCTATTTTATTATTTGGAAGTTTATAACTACTTTTCGATACACTCCTTACCACGCAGTCAAACTTCGTCAGCATCGTCGTGTACAGCCTCCGGGATCGCGCTTTGGCCGTCGTATTTTGTTTATCATCGCGATTTGGAGTCACTACCTTATTGTAAGTCGATAGTCCGTCTCGTTTTTTGGCTCGATGCACGGTTGTAGACGATACACCCAGCTTATTTGTGGCATCTCGGAGAGATAGGTTAGGGTTTCGCTTGAAACTACCGGCAACTCTCTTGTCGTCTCAGCGGCTTCCGGTTTCGATTTCCCGGTCCAAACTTCCTGGCTGTCGACAAACGTTCCCCAAACACTTTAATTACATTTGTAACGGTTGATTTGGCAACTTTTAGCGATTTTGCCAACTTTGCGTGCGAGTAGCTCGGATTTTCGCGATGCGCGAGCAAAATTTTGATACGCTGCTCTTCTTGCTTGGACGGCATTTTGACAACTGAAGAGTGAATTCCAAAATCAAAATAGGAACAACATTCTACACACACACACCTTCAAAATGAGGGGTGTTCAGGTTTTTTAAATGCAAAATTGAAAGAAATACGTCAAGTTGATATTGACCAAATTTTGACCGTATCGCCCTTTAAACCACTGCGACTAGGAATTTGATCTATTGTAGTACATCCCGTATCCTTTGTTCAGTGCATGTCGATTTACCTCATCACTTTTAAGAAATGATGAGGTATTCGGTATTGTTACAGTTGTCATTGTTTGTTTTGTTGGCAATGAATCAAGTTTTATTGAAAGTTTCCGCTATTTAAACCCTTGGAGGAGTGAGAGCACTTTTCAATGGCTCATCCCTTTATAAGTCAAAATCAGATTCATTGCAAAGAAAAAAAACTATGACTCCAATACTGATCATGCATCAGAACCCTAGTCATAACCAATTCAAAATATAGAACATCAAATAGACAATGAAAATTCACATAAACGAAGTAATATGGACTAAAATATGTTTCTTTGACTACAAATAACAAATATGTTCCCTAGTTTGAATTAATTCGGATCAGGGTTCGGTGGTAGATCTGATACCCGTAACGCATCACGAAAAGGTGATCTACCAGCGTTACAGGTCTTCTGGAAGTCATACTCCGCCTAGAATCGCCACCCTATGAATACTGATCAGTTCTTAAGGAACTCCTACCCAGGCTACTAAATGGCTTACCGTGATAGAACTTCCACTAGCGGGGAATTCTCCGTCTGGTAGGGAGTCAATTGCGTTGACGTGTGAGATCTTAATAGTTCAGGAAATGAAAAGTTAAAGGCCCGACCAAAGTAGATGGGTACAAAACGTGTCGAGAATGGAGCAAATGGAGAGTAGAGTAGAGGTCCAGCATCGTCAATGTACAATTGAAAATTAAGAAGCGAGTGTCCCATGATATCCCACGCAAATATGAACTAGACAGTGTTCATGGAGTAAACCCATAGTGCCAGCGAAATTTTGTCACAAGACGAAGGACAAATAGTTGCGAACGGAAGTGGAAAACGAAGGTCTTTGACAAGGAAATCTTTGTAGAGGCATTTCTGTTCGACAATGAACTTTCGAGCCCAAACGCGTACGAGCTGACGAATTCGTTAGTAAAGGCATTCGACGCAATCATGCCGAGTAAACAGGAACCGAGGAACAATCGGTGCCCAGTTAACTGGTGGAATTAGCAACTCAGCATCCTTCGCGCTAGTTGTCTCAGAGCCAGAAGACGTGTCCAGAGAGCTAAAACCGCAGCTGAATACCCCGCGACGCGTACAGTATTGTCACGGCGAAGATCGAAGGCCCAACAATGGATTCAGAACTAAGTCCAGCAAAACTGAAGCTTATCGTAGATGGACTTTTCCCCCACGCACGATCCAACGACGTGGCCACGTACACCGTGTGGCGAGGAAGAAAAAAGTAACTGTGAGCGCCTCGTGACAATGGAGAAAGAGCTTAAGATGAAGAAGGTATACGGACCAAATGAAATTCCTGGCTCTAAAAGTGCATTTCCGGACATGTTCAGGGATGCTCATATCGGATCTGTCGATGTGGATGAAGAGGAAGCACGGAGAGCTAAACTTCTACCTTACGCAGTTTCTGTCTGGCCATGGTTGTTTCAGGCAACTACTTGCTAGATTTCAACACGCAGCGTCACCCTTTTGTCTGGAGTGCGCTGACGTCCAAAAGACACCGGAGCACGTGGTCTTTGACTGCCCACGATTCGGATCATTGCGAAGCGAGATGCTTTCCATCAGTGGGGCAGATACCAGCCCAGTTAACGGCATCTATGGAATGTGACGTGACGAAAATGCATAGAATGCATGTCGGCGCTACAGCGAAAATAAGAATTCGGCTCTACAGCGAAAATGGGGTTTCGGGATCCACCAGATCCGCCGTTGGGGACTACTCTGGGTCTGAATGGCTCTATTGTAACCAAATGGCCAAGACTCTCCACGAAGTAATTCCATAGGGCAGTCCGGTGGGGGGTTCTGATTGTGCAACAAAGAAACGGGTTTAAGTGGCATTAGAAGTCGGCCTTTTCTCAAAGGTCGACCCTAACCACACTCTGACACAGTGCACGATAACGAAGTGTTAGGTCAGTTCTTCAAGATTTCTCGAACCTTGTTGATAAAACCGGTTGGCTATCGGGGTATTGATTAATTATCTGGAAGACATCCATCTCTGGATGACACTTCCTACCATGCTGAATGAAACCTGACCACACAACCCTGAACATCGGAAATGTCAAAGCATTCCGAAATCTACCGTCGTTAATGTTTACCTATGACGAATGGTATCCAATTTCTAGGATAGGTTTAATATTTTTTGCAAACTGAACCTCGAACCGTTTCTCACGCCCAATCAGACAAACTGCGGGCTTGTTCCACTAAACAGTAGCTAGATCAACAGATAGGAAAACTCTTCAAAACAAAACCAACACCCACCCAAAATCCCCTTTAAACTGCCCAAGTAGGTATCAACTGTTTATGCTAAAATCCACACGCGCTGTGAAGCAACCGAAATCCGTGGGCAGCTTCCGAAGGCCATCGCCATTCATTCATCGCCAGGAGCCACCTTCGAAAAGTTTGATTTATGGAGATGGTCACCGAGAGACAATCGAAAATCATTAACAAATGAGTATCTTATCTCCGAAGGAGGAAACGCTCCGAACAGAACATCAGGATGAAGAATACGAAAGGCTTCTTATTTTGGACATGGAACCGGCAACGATGACCCGCTTTGGTGGCGCGGTAAAATGATGGATAGTAGTAACACATCATTGTGCCTTCCGAAGCTGGGATCAACCGTCGTGCGGCGTTTTTCGAAAGATGTTCCGATCTTGATGCAAGAGGCTCGTCATGTCTCGAAGGTACACGAGAAACCGATTCTTGTCAACTTGTTACCATTTGCTTCTCGAGTTGAAAAGTGTTTCCTGGAGAGAGGCAGTTCAGCTCATCATCACTTTGGGTGGATCGATCCGAGTATTCCTCATTTTTCTGAATCAAATGCTATACCCCTTATCCACCCGGCTCAGTCCTCTCCACATTATCATCAATGGCCACGAATTGAATTCGGAGATGGTTGAGGTGAAAAAAAAGGTAACATTAAACCGGATTATCCGTTTTTGCCGCTCTTTCCGCGTCTGAACGAGCATGTATGCTAAATCCAACGGCAGCGTTTTTTTTTTCCTCCTCCGACACACGGAGGATTTTGAGTGATGAGAGGAACCACCAAGATGTGCTCCCTTGCTCACCCATCGTCATCGTCGTCGGTCGGCAGCTGTCCAAGATGATCTATGTGATCGTCGAGACGACTTTGGACCGCTTTCGAGGAGGCGAGCAGCTCAAATGATAAACATGGCCAGATAAGATCGGGAACAGAATTGATTGCAACACACCAGCAGCACTCGGAGCGCGGCGAACACTGGAAGCTGGCTGGCTTTCATGATGGCTTAAAAGATGTTAATTTATTATCTCCCCAGTCACTCTCGGCCAGGTTGCGATGATTTGGAACGGATCGCGTGGTGATCGGGAACTGAATCTGGCAGAGGTTGCCCTCACGGTTGATCCTCGTGGGTTTGCTGGGTTGATTGTTGGAGAGAACGTTTGGGGTGCAGTATTTGGTATTCGGTTTGTTGTGAATCATAATTTTATTTGCAGTTTGAAATTTTGAATCGGCTCATCCACTGTGTCCACTAATCCATTCGAAGTACTTCTTCTCAATACAGTTGGAACTGTGAAGAATTAGAGGCAATGTTTATGTGAATACTAAAAATACGCTGCATAATTGGTTGATATAGTAGAGCTGTTACCACATACGCCAATTGTTGAGCCATCGTGCCAAAAAAGTTGAATAATTTGTGATTTTAAGTTATCAATTTCATTGAAAGTTTAGACGATATTTCAGTTCATGACGAAAATGCTACCTCAAAGTGTAAATTCGCAACATGTTTAACTTCTGCCGAATCAAGTTTTTTGTCAATTCAGTATGAGTGATGGATCACTGTCAATGTCTGTTTTTCTACCAAACTAAATCGGATCAAGTATGACCGTCAGTCAAGAATGAATGGGTTCATCTTTAACTAAATAACGTCAATTTGTTAATCCTCTGATTGAGCAAGATTGTCTGCCTGTGTATCTGTCTAACACTGCCATGATATGTTGCAACCATTAGGTTGGTCTAAATACAAAACTGTCTGTCTGTCTGTCTGTCTGAACCTTACAGATCTCGAAAATTACAGAACTGATCGGCTGTCAAATTTGAGGAGTTTCTTAAACCGGAAAAGGTTCTTAAGATAGTTAGAGACCCTTCCTTCTCTGAAAGGGGGGGGGCTCCCATAAATATGAAACACCTTTTTCTGCATGACTCGAAAACAAATCAAGCAAAGGAAACCAAATTTAGCATGTAAGAGTTTTTGGAAGCAAAAACTGGTTCTAAGGTGGTTTGAGACCCCTCTCCTCTTTGGAAGGGGAGGTTCTCATACAAATGAAACAGAAGTTTCTGAATAACTCAAGAACTATTAAAGCAAATGGAACCAAATTTTGCCTTTGGGATTTCCTGGAGGCAAAATATGTTTGTACTGTGATTCGAGAACCCTGGAGGGGTGAGCGGCAGTCTGAAGCACCAGTTTCTGCATAATTCGAGATCCAATCAAGTAAATGGAACCAAATTTAGGAAGTAGAGGTTTTTGAAGGCAAGAAATGTTTTTGTGGTGATTTGAAACCCCTCCGCGCTCTGAAAAAGGGGGGCTCCCATACAAATGAAACACAAGTTCTCCATAACTCGAGCACTAATCAAGCATCTGGAACAAAATTTAGTATGTGCAGCTTTTTGGAAAAGATAAATGTTTCTATGGTAGTTTGAGACTCCTCCGCCATCTGGAAGAGAGGGGAGGGAGGCTTTCATACAAATGCAATACAAATTTTAGCATAACTCGAGAACCAATCAAGTAAATGGAACCAAATTTAGTATGTGGACGTTTTAGACGGCAAGAAATGTTGCTATGGTGATTTGAGAAAGAAAGGCCTTTCATACAAATGAACTGCTAAATTCTGCATAACTAAAGAACTAATCTAGCATATGGAAACAAATTTGGCATGACAAGGTTTTTGAAGGAGAGAAATATTTCCATGGTGTTTTGAGACCCCGCCCTCCTCTGAAAGAGGAGGGGGGGGGGGTTCCCACACAAATGAAACATAAAATTGCATAGCTCGCGAAATAATCAAGCAAAATGAAGAGGTTTTTGATATAAAAAAATGTGTGTATGGTGGTTTGAGACACCTCTGCCTTCTGAGAGTGAGGGCTCCAACTCAAATGAAACACAAATTGCTGAGTTACTCGAGAAATAATCAAGCAATTGTAACCAAATTTCAAATCTGGACGTTTTCAACAGCAAAAAATGTTTCTTAGGGAACTCGCAATCCCTCCTCTTTCTGAAACGGGGAGCTTCCATACAAATAACGCATAAATTTCTGCATAACTCGAGAACATATCAAGCAATTGAAACCAAATTAAGCAAGAGGATGTTTTTAAAGAAGGCAAATGTTTGTATGGTGGTGGGGAGGGGTGGCTCCCATACAAAAGAAACACAGATTCCTGCATAACTTAAGAACGATTAAAGCAAATGGAACATAGAAATAAATGTTTCTTTGGTAGTTAAAGACCCCTCACCATAGGCGTAGCCAGAGGGGGCAGAGGGGGGCCGTTGCCCCCCCCTAACTTTTGAATCAATTTTTAGAATTTTAATGTTTGCTTCAATTTTCTATTATTTAGTGTTAATGTTTGATAGATTGCCCCTTTGCTTCTATGAAAAAACACGAAGTTGCCTTGATTTTGTGACAAGATGTAGCAAAAAAGTGCAAGAAGTGGACATACATGAGAATTTTTGTAAATAGCAAAGGCTGAAATTTTTATAACATATGATAATCAACGGGCGAGACAAAACGACTCATATCTGAATTTCAGAGACAAGATAGCATGCTAATCAAAGCGAAAAGTTGCAGTTGTTTTATCCTATTCAAAGATGTTATCCGTTGCTATGAGTATAAGTAAGATAATAAACATGCTGCTACTGAGTTTTTGCCAAATGAGCTGTTATTAGAGAACCACTAGACTGATGCTTGGGACTAGCATACATTCTCAATGGGAACAAAAAAACTGGTGATCTCAAACCTATGCAATAACCAGCGCCTGCCTCGCCCTAATGCTGGTCAAAAATGGAGGATAATTGATAAGAAGGGAAACACCAACGCGGTCCTTCGTTAAACTTGCGGTTATGTCCTAGATATAACCCACCTCTATTTTTTATATTGATACCTATTTCTGATTTGAACCTATTTAATCAAATAGTGCTATTGGAGCCAACCACAAAATGGGATAGTGGTTTATTTGCTCCAGGATATGGTACGGCGAGCATGGCAAACCAATATTATGGATCACAAGTAATTGTGAACCCCACCACCAAACCATCAGCCTGGCGAACCCTCACATTTCACCAGGAAGCATTTTTGTTGTTTATTTTTCTGTGCGCACTCGGTAACTCACATTGCCGAATTATAGGTAACCGAAACAATACGAATCGCGCCATGGCCGATAGCAAAATATCACGTAATAAAGCATCGACACAACCTTTCACAGCCGATGCCCGAAGCAAACTTTTTTTTTCGTAAACTTTATTTTTTTTAAACTGTACCTAAATCCTATAGAAGCTTTTTAAGAACAATGTATGCGAATCCATTTAAAATTGTGATTTAAGGATTTGGTAAAAGTAAGAGTGTGTAGATGATGCATTTTGTGCCTTCTGGCAGCTTTATGCTTCTATTGATGTCCAGGCACATTCGTTAAGCACCAACCGGGTAAGACTTGATCCTATACTCAATGATATCATTATCTCCAATCCGCTCAATCAATCGATATGTTTTGTGATACATTGGTTGAATTAATATTATTCAAATTCAAATTTCGCTTATTTATTGAGTTAGATGCTTAGAGTTGGACCGAAAGATTCGATGAGCTACCTCAAAGATTTTGTTTCTGTTTCTAAGCGAGAAAAACGGTGTTTTTGCTGTGTTGCTATGTCTATATATACATTGAAAATTTTTTTTCTTAAATTAGCTTTTACTCGTCTCATAAACATGGATTTTGTAAATAGAACAAATGTCTCGTAAATTGTAAGAAACATTCTTAATGCTTGTCATCTGGTGAAATGCTATCATTACACCTATTTGTACAGTGCACGAAATGAATTTCATGAAGATCAACATATTGCTGCTTCTCTTCAATCGTACTCATACATGTTGGTATTCCTCCTCGGTGTGCTGGAATCATTGATTTATTTTTTCCATTACATACTGGGTCTATACAGAAGATCTGTCAGTCAATCATGCAACCACCAGAGTTTATTTTTTATTGATAACAAAATATTCGCAGTAGTTTATATAGTTTTCGTAAAATGCACAAATGTTCTTTCTGTGCCAATAAATGCTTCGTGTTTTAGACAGTTACGTGGGTGACATTGAGTACGAAGATAGTTTCATGAAAAGTACAAATCTGTTTACAACGAATACAACGAATAGATTTGTTAGTCCTACCTTCGATTTCGTAATAAAATCAAAATTAAATTTTCAGTGTTGGTGAGAGGGCCGTGGAAGAAAAGAACATTTTCAGTACAAACTGTTATCCTATACAAAAATCCAACACCACTGTAAAGTAAATATTTCGACACATGACAATACCCGCTAGATTTTACCATGTTTGCTATTTAATGCGGTTTGATTTTGAAACATGTGGAAAACCTTAGGTTTTTAAAATCCTTTTTGTTGTTTTCTTAATTCCAGAACAAGCCTAGAATGGTTGAATTTTGTTGCCAAAATTGGACGGGTATTGTAAATACTTTGGGTAAGCGTAGAGAAGATACTTCACCCGTCGTTCAGGCGGATTGTCACAAAGTGAGGGTTCGATTCCAGCTCACGCCGGTGGAACTTGAAAATGTCCCTACTCTACTGGTCATCCCAGCGTTGTGTTGTCTGTTGTATAATGTGATGTGTTCAGTGTGTGCAACCGCTGGTTGAAGACGGTGTAATTCTCTCTCTCTCATTCTCTCTCTCTCTCTCTCTCTCTCTCTAAAAAAATATCTTGCCCCACCCTACTTGAAATCCTGGCTACGCCTATGCCCCTCACAACCATCATATTCAATGGGGGGAGGGTTCTCATACAAATGAAACAAAAAGGTCTGCACTTCTCGTTAACTAAGGTCTGTATCCACATTAATCCGGACACCTCCGAATCATTGTATCTTTTGAAACATTGCGCGCAGGAATGAAAAATTTCACTGTGGTATAGCTGAGAGTCTATGATGAGAAAGATTATGATTGATGTTTACATTTCATATTATTATTCAAGATGTCCAAGAAAGAAAAACAAGTGCAAATCCTGACTTGTCAATACAGGACCTTGCAAAAACATTGGATTTGCCTAAATCCATTGTTCACGATGCGCTCAAATCATTTTCGGAACATTTGACGGTGGAGAGGAAACCGAGAAGTGACAAAAACATTGGACGCGCTGATCCTGTCATGGACCGAAAGATGAAGAGGATATTAACGAAAAACCCAAATCTCTCCATTCAAACGGTGGCTCGTAAAATAGGGATGTCGCCTGGTTTTGTCCAAAAATCAAAACAACGTTTGGGACTTAAGTCGTATAAAGTAAAAACAGTTCCAAATCGCAACGACTGTACTGCGAATATTTGACGAAGTTATGGAAGTTATGTTATGGACGATGAAACTTATGTCCTGGAGGATTTCAAGCAGCTTCCAGGGCTGGTTTTTTACTCTGCTATGGCCAGAAATGCTACAGCTGAGCATTTCAGAACGAAGAAGGTAGCGAAATTTCCCAAAAAATACCTTGTGTGGCAAGCAATTTGCACGTGTGGCAAAAAGAGTAAATCTTTCGTCACTACAGGCACAACCAACAAGGAGATCTATCAGAAAGAGTGTCTGCAGAAGCGATTGCTACCCTTCATCAAAAGTCATTAAGAAAAACCTTTGTTCTGGCCCGATTTGGCATCATGGCACTATGCTAAAACTGTGATGGTGAACATTGTACCAAAAACCTCAAACCCACCAAATTGCCCAGAGCTATGGCCAATCTAGAAATAGCGGGCTCAGATGAAGCGGAAGCTTTCTGAAAAGAAGCAAGAAATCAAAGACATCAAACACTTCCAGCAAATTTGGACAAAGACGGCTTCTACGATTTCTGAAGAGTCTGTACAAACCCTAATGGACGGAGTTAAGCGCAAAGTTCGAAAATTATATGAAAATACCGGATAACTATGTTTTGTCTTCACGAATTGTTAAAACACATGAATCTGAAATAAACAACTACGACAGAAATATACAAGAAATTTTTATTTTATTCATGTTTTGAGGTGTCCGGATTATTGCGGATACAGACCTTAATAAAGCAATTGGAACTAAATTTGAAATGTTGGGAGTTTTGAAGGCAATTACGGCCTAAGCGTTAAATTTTTGCGTGAGTTTCCTTGTGAATTTTCTGGTTATTTTGAAAATTCAGTCGAAGGACAAGGTAGTGTGAGAGTAAGTCTTGTACACTCTCGTCAACAACGCTGTGGCATCTGTAAGTTTTGACGGTGGGAGCATACCTTGATGTAGAATCAGATTGTGTATATTAACAAGGCAAAGTTTATTCACATCTAAAGATCAGGCCAGAGAACGGAACAGAGGAAAAAGAAATTTCGTGGACAATGTAGTACTAAAATGATCACAACTTCACAAGCTTTCTAAAAATTCTACGCATCAACCCGTCAAACATCAGTGTCGAATAACCATTAGATCAAATAAATGTTGAGAAGTTCTTCAGCTTTCTAAAAAAAGCTGAATAACTTATCTAAATTTGTTTGAACAAACAGTTATTCAGCATTGATGTTTGTTGAGTAGTTTGAAACTGACTAGGCACAGGCCTTATTGTACACCTGCTTTCAGGTTCCGTACGGTATCCGCTGACACGCCCGCCGTGAAAATTTTCCATCTTCCCTTGAAATCATCAGTACGATTTGCTTTATTCTTAGTTTCGAATATTTTCCGCTTTGCTAGAGCCCAGTACTTCTCTATTGGGCGAAGCTCTGGACAGTTTATTGGTTTGGCTGTATTTGACCTCGTTTACCTTACACCATTCCAGGACGCATCGTTTACCTTACACCATTCCAGGATTTTGCATAGTGACAAGAGGCAAAATCGGGCAAAAACAGAGCTGGAGAGTCGTGGTTTCTGATAAGCGGTAGCAACTCCTGTTGCAGACATTCTGTCTCGTATACATCCCTGTTGATAGTGCCGGTAGGGACGACACTTTTAGATTTTCGACCACAACTACGTATGGCCTGCTAAACTAAGTACTTCTTCGGGAATTCGAGCACTTTCTTTGTTCGGAAATGCGCGGCAACGGCGTTCATTTGCAGTGCGCTTTTAAAAGCCAGACACAGAAAATGTCGAAAGCTTTTGAGTAAGTGTGTTTTGTCGTCACAAGAAAATGTTTGCATAAATTGGCGTTAAGCTCCTTAGCACGGCTTTTTGCAGTGAAATTTTTTTTTTCAGTCCTTGTCCCTGCTTCTCTTTTTGTACGTATGATTTTGACTTCCCAACTTTGCGAGTTTCACACAGAAAGATTGGGATTTATCTTAATAATGGCTACCACCTTCTTGTTCATTTCTCGGGAGCAAACTTTCCAAATTGTTCCACTTCCAACCTTCCGCTACACAGTCAAGCGCTGGTCAAATGATTTGCAAATTCATAAAACGGTACTTTCCGTTATTATGAGTTTCTTGGCAAGATCGCGTTCCGATAAATTCGGGTTACTGGTTACTGCCGTTCGTATAAAATGCATTTGCGCACTTCCACTTGATTCGACGCCATTTTAATGAATGTAACAAAATTGTTAACATGTTGTACCACGAAATAAAGTCAAGAGTTTCAGCTATCATATAAGTGAAACGATTTAGCGATCCGTGAAATAATTCAAAATCTACCCTTAAAGAAAAGTGTCCAAAATTTCACGTTGACAAGCTTTATAAATGGAGCGATCGTAAGAAGACCCGAGCGATGTTTTGCCATCCAAGTAGCACACTACGATCATAATTAGTTTAAGCAACTTGAATATGACTTAAAAAGTCATATTAATGTTATCACAATCCCATAGAAACAAGTGTGATACTGGGGTATGGTTGCGGTGAACTAGGCCAAACGATTCGTTCATGTCAGCGATGGATGGGACCAAACCCCAGTGTAAACAAAATCAGTGAAACCTAGAGAGAGATGTATGTCGAGGGTCCCGGACATTCTGAGAGACGAAATGGTTCCCAAAATATCAAAATTCAATACAATCGATCGTTTACACACCAGATGAAACCAATATATCAATGTATGCGTATTTGAATATCAGCTAACAGCTCTTCCGAACTCAGGAGCTGGATTAAGTATTGTAAATTCGTTCGAGCTAGCAGTGAAGATCATCTCACTCGTTTGAGAGTTTGCTAACTTTTGTACGGAAAATAAATGCTTTAGTTACCTTAACATCTCATACACATTCCTTACCTTACCAATTATACCAAGGCAAGTGTTGCCTCTGTTGTACACAGAAGTTGTCTCCATTGTAATCGGTCCATGGCTGTACCTCGCCAGCCTCGCTGTCTGCGGAGAGTCCGCAGGTCAATAAATGGTTGGTAAATGACTTGGCAATGCGTACCATAGGTATTTCGCGTACCTGCAGGTATAAAATAGATCCTACTGCGATCTTTAGCCTCTTGTCCAGTAACTCCTATCCGTACCTCCCCGTGGTGCCGACTGGGGTATGAGTAACTCTTGGAAAGATCGGATAAGAGTTGCTCAGTACGTCTGTTAGTCTAGTTGAATGTAAGCGATTAGAGCAGATCATTGTTCGTGTTGTTTTGCTGAATTTTGAGTTGTAAGTTTGCGCTATTTATCACCCACCCAACAGTGAAACGTATCAGTATTAGCAGCATTCTGCTTGTGTTCAGAAGCTACTTGATCTTGCTGGCAATCGTGGCCGTGTTTTGGTTGTTGGTAATTGCAACCTTTCCCACTTGTGTTCGATGCACGATGTAGAAATAAACTCCTTTCTTCCGATCAATGCCTCGTCTGAGCAAGAGGTAGCCCTGATAGAGTCGATTGTAGGCTGTGGTCTTTATCAAGTTAATGACTTCATCAACGTAAATGGAAGGGTTCTTGATCTGGTATTTGTGAATGACGATAAGTGTGTGGAGCTACTTGAGCCACCGTTTCCATTGTTGAGAATCGATCATCACCACAAGCCATTCGTACTAAAATTTGAAACTACTAGCAAATGCGATGATTTCAATGTGTCAGGCCCTCTTAACTTTGCGTTCCACCATTGTGATTTCGCATCACTAAACGAATTAATTTCTCTCTGGGCATGAGTGTCTTGTTGGGTGTAGCATGGAAGAATCGGTTTCCGTCTTTTATCAATTTCTTGGTGTTCTTGGTGTTGTCCCGGTGAAGCAACGACGCCGATTTTTGGGGACAAGACAACCTTGGTGGAACAGCGAGCTTCAACATCTACGGAATCGACTACGGAAGGCTAGAAAACGCTTTTTTCGGTCGAGGAATGTACAGCGAAAAGTGAAACTGCGTCAGTTCGAAAGCGAATATAACTCTTTGCATGCGCGATGCTTTAGCAACTCCATTCATTGCACAGAAGAGAGATTCAAGCAGGATCCCAAATCATTTTGGACGTTTATGAGAAGCAGAAAGCAGAACAATGGAATTCTTCAGCGCGTTCCCTCAACGCGCCAACAGCCGAAACTCCACTTGACTCGGCAAATTCTCGTCCTTCTTTCAAAGTGTTTTTTTAGGCGGGATGGAAAATCTGTCAACAGACACCTGAAGCACTCAGGGTGTGGGGATGAGGGTGCCAACTCCTCGACCCACTAAAAACCCACCCGTGCCTTAAGCCCTGGACCTTCGCCGGAACCACCTTTCGGTATTTATTCGGGGAGGCGGCTATTGTGCTTGTTAAGCACCCACTATGTCTAACTACTTAGGGCCCCCTAGCGACCTGGTCCCTGCGACCTGCCTTTAGTCGTTTCGCCATTTTTGTTGGAGATCGAGGACGATCTGGGAGGCTGCTACGCATACCGCGTCCCAGACGTCCCGATCCTGGCACATCCTCGGGACCAAATTGTCCGGAGTCGTGTCGTGACCGCTTACGGCAATTATGCCGGATCCGCGCCATCGAAACGAGGACATGCGAAGAACACATGTTCCATAGTTTCCTCAACTCCCGCGCACTCGTTGCATGCGAAGGACTGTGCATGCCCATATTTATGCAGATATTGTCTAAAACAGCCGTGGCCAGACAATATCTGCGTTAAGTGGAAGTTCACTCCACCGTGTCGCCTACCAACCCATTCGGTTAATTCCGGGATTAGTCGGTGGGTCCACCTACCTTTGGTGAAGTTGCTCCATTCCCTTTGCCACTTAACCATGGATGCGGCTCTAGTGAATACCTCTTGTTCCACGTTGTTCGAAGCACTCTACGTCCTCTTTTATGACCATGCCTATTGACATCATCCCCGCTAGGACACAGACCGCATCGCGTGATACCGTTCGGTATGCACTAACCACTCTTAGGCACATAAGCATGTGCGTACTCTCTAGCTTACCAACGTAGCTCTTGGTACTCAAGGCGGTGATCCATGCTGGCCCACCGTACCTAAGTATGGACAGGGCGAACCCGACTATTTTCACCACCGAACCCAGGATCGAACCTTGTGGGACGCCTGTGGTGATTTGGACACGTTTCCGGCCTGCCTCTGTATTGTATACCAATACGCGATTCTGGAAGTAACATCCAAGAATCTTGTACAGGTACCCTGAAGGCGTTGAAGCGAGTTGGCGATAGCCACCAAAACGGCGCTACTGAATGAATTTCTCACGTCATTGGGTGACCACTGCACAGTTTCGTACTCCTCGCCTCTTGCGCTGGATTGCCACCTCAGCCGTCTTGATTACGGACACGATGGCATCCACCGTCGATTTCCCTTTACGGAAGCCAAACTGATTATTACAGATATATGCCGATGGATCTCCTTGTGGCTTCTCTGGCATTGGGTAGCAACACAAGGGTCTGAATTTTCCAGGCGTCCGGGAAGACGCCCTCGTATAGACACTTTTGCATCAGCACCCTGAACATTTCGGAATCCAGCAAGATAGCCGTCTTGATGGCCAGGTTCAGAATACCATCCGGTCCCGGCGCTTTGATCACCTTTAGCGACTTTGCTATCGCAATGAGTTCCTCATTCGTCACCGTCGGCTTGTCACCGGCCCCCGTTGTCAATGCCCACGTGCTCTTGGGTGTTCGGCTGAGCCGTCCACCCTTTCGTAGCTACACAGATTAAAATAAACATTGCATGTTCTGCGTTATCTAATGCACATAAAGGGAATGCTAGATTTGGCAGAAAATAATGGGATGTTTCATGTAAATTTACGCCAGATAACGCCTGAATCTAGCTTGTCGTATGAAAGATTGCAAACAATTTCGTTGTTTACGCCTCCTTTGGCTTGGAATTAAACGAAGGGAATTTTTACGCGCTTGTTAAAATGAATTAGTTCTTTCTGTGTATGACAGCGTTAAGGTCTGGGATACTGGAACGCTGGTCATGGGACAAATCTACGGCGGCGGGGAGCCATGGACTCGGGTTATTACCCTTACCTTCCTCGATTTGTTAGGGTTTAGTACCACTCCAAGAGGAAGGTACCAAGTACGGTGTGGGTCAAATTCTGCCATTTCCTCACCTTTAACCACATGGATGAAACCTTTTGCCTGATAATCTGCTATTTGTTGTCTCACGCTTTCGTAGAGTTGCGGATGCTTCTCAAGACGCTTTTAAAGACATTTTAGTCGACGGCCATTGATTTGCTGTCAGGGAATTTGATGTGATCTTGTTTCCACAGGAGTCCAGTATCGTACTTTCCACTCGTTGTTTTCACCGTTGTTTCCTCGAGGATTCGACGAGCTCCCTGGTCTTTACTTCCTTCCAAATTCGGGGCCACAGAAACTGGACTTAACAAAAATGTTCACTAACTAACTCCAGTCCCATTTCATGAGATGACTAGAAAATAATAATAAATTTTATCAAGCGCGTAAAGTCTCCCTTCGCTTAATTCAAAGTTAAAGGAAGCGTAAACAACGAAATTGTATGCAATATTTCATACAAAAGGCAAGATTCAGGCGTTATCTGGCTTAAATTAACGTGAAATATTCCATTATTTTCTGTCAAATTATGTACATTAGAAAATTCAATGATTCTTTTTATCTGTGTGTGCTAAAAAAAAGTGAACCTTGAGCACAGAGAACAAACATCCAGGCTCGAACATTTTTTTCCTAATTTACTGTATAAATTTTGAAAATCAAACCGTTGGAAAATCAGCGCCACCTAGTCTAGTGTTCACCAAACTAAAATTGACAGACTATCAAATTTCCAGGCGCGTAGGTGGCGCCATCAACTTACGAATCACCAAAACTAACGGAAACAAGCTTTAATTTTAAAACGCCAGTTACAGAAATTTACACACGGAGGGCACTCTAGCTTGGATGTCTGTTCTCTGTGCCTCGAGGTACATAGTCCAGACCATAATGGTGAGAATTTCGAGAATTTTAAGGAGGATTGAAGATGAAGGTCCACTATCTGTTTGATTGTTTCACACCTCAAACGCGCATTGTCTGGACTTAGAAAAACGCAAAATTGATTTGGATATTTTTCACCAAACTTGTTTTCATGTAGTAATTTAGTCTGGCTAACCAGCTATGAACCAAAAATATTACGAATGTAATACTGGACACAAATGGGAAAAGCTGTTGGACATATTTGTCTCGTAACGACTGTTCCAGAAAGTATAAGCACACCTTATTTTAACGGTCACTTTGAATATAATGAAATATTTCAACATGTTTTGGCTGCGTCCTTTTGTTTGCACATTTCTGAAGGACATAGCATCAAAAAAGTGCTCAGTTTTGTGCTACCTATCAAAATGCGCGGTCTTACTCCGGAACAACGAAAAAGTATCGTGCATAAATGGTGCACTGTGAGCGAACTCTCCTTGAGAAAATTGGCCATGGAAGAGGGTGTAAGCATCGGAGCGGTAGGATATGCGATTTGAAAATATAGAGAATAGTATACGTTTGAAGATGCACCAAAAAGTGGTTGGAAATCCGGTCCTGTTAGTCCGGATATCGATAAAAAGATCAGGGATGCGCACAAGCGAAAACCAGCGACTTCCGTTCGGGATGTTGCGAAAAAACTAGTCGAGTAACGTCATGCGTGCCAAAGAAAGACTTGGGCAAAAAACATACCGGAAGCAGAAAAAACCCAAAAGGAACCCAAAACAGACCGCGTCCGTGAAACCACGGGCCCGTAAACTCTACGATTCGTTATTGTGTAGAAATTCTGGGTGTATAATAATGGACGATGAAACGTATGTGAAACTAGATTACAAAACGCTTCCCGGACCACAATTCTATACTGTAAGCGAAGACAAAGACATCCCCAAAACGGAGAAGGCATTTTTTACCGAAAAATTCGGTAAGAAGGCTATGGTTTGGCAGGAAATATGCAAGTGTGGTAAAACATCTAGTCCGTACATCACAACGGAGACGATGAACACTCAGAAATACCTTAAGGAATGTCTTCAGAAGCGATTATTGCGATAATCAGCACGAAGGTCAAGTAGTGTTTTAGCCTGATTTGGCATCATGTCATTACGCAAAGGACACTTTAGAATGGTACAAAAGTCAAAATGTATGTTTCGTGCCGAAAGACATGAATCCGTCGAACTGCCCGGAGGCACGGCCAATCGAGACTTTTTTGGGCTTTAACCAAAGCAAAGCTTCGAAAATTCATAAAACCAGCGGACGGCATCGAAAATTTAAAAAGATTGGCCCAAAGTGGTCAAAATGGTGGGAAGTACCACTGTGCAGAAGCTTAATGGGTCATGTTCGAGGAAAAGTCAGGAGTTTTGGCTATGATTAAATATTTTGATTAAACGAGAGTAAAATATCATATAAAACACAAATACAAATATGATTTACCAAATAAAATTATTAAAAATGAAAAAAAAACATGACTTTTTGTTATTTTGAAAGTGTTGACTTATACTTTCTGGAACAGTCTATATGTTTAATTTGTTTTGAATTATGTGCTCACTTCTCAACTTCTCGCAAAATGCCAGTGATTCAGTTCAGAATATTTTATTCATAAAAACATAAATGAAAATCGTTTTGGCCAATTGCCAAGAGTTAGTTTCATCGGAGCCTTCACTCTTAAATGTTTTGAAATTAACGAAACGGAAACGATTGGTACGGAAGAATGAGGACGACTTCAAAAACAACAAACTCGAATAGTCGAACCGTTCGATAACGTTAACACTTGTCTGTCGGGAATTTTAGACGACGGTTTTAATTACGACAACATTTTAGTTGAGTTATGATGGTCTTTTTTTTGAAGCCTCATAGTCAATAAAAAAATTGTGATTCTATTTCGTTAGAATGATTCTATTACATTAGAGGCTGATATGTACCAACTTTGTGAATATTGAATTTCACAAACTTCCTCGTTACGCATGACATCTTAATCCATTAGTCAAATGTGAACTTGCGTATGAAACTGGACGGCGTAAAATTGTGCACTTCAATGACTGCAGTTGCATACCGTCCTGAATCAAGTTTTTAATAAAATAAAATCCTTCCCGAATATCTTTAACGAGAGAGAGAAATCATCGTCCGAGGAGCTGCTACACCCTGGGTCGCTTTCATCATCAGTGCCGATTCGATTCTGTGCATTTTCGTTTCACTGTCATCCATGATATGTTTACCGATATGTTTCCCGAGCCCGCGCCCATCATGTCGTTGTTTCGAGCAATATTCGGATTATTATCATTCGTCACCGTGTGGAGCGGGTTTCTGTTGTTGCTCTGCTCCGCTGTTCAATCGACCAAAATATCAGTCGTCAGTTCGATTACCATAATGTTATCTCCAGTTCCGTTTCTTTTTTCCTGATTCGAAAACAAAAGATGAACCCCCAAACTCAACTTCCCGTTTTCTTTCGGTAGTTTGGTTAGTTGCGACTGCCATAGTGGATCGAAACAACACTAATTCTACCACCCCAGCCAGTGAACAGCGATTGGAGTCATTTCCTGAGCTCGCGACCTGAAACACAGAAGGAAAAATGTTACATTCGAGTGTATACTCTACTAATAAAATTGTTTTTTATAACCCGTCCTCCCCAACTCCTTGAACTCCCTGAACCCTGAACGACACGGGGTGGTTAATGCCTTGTTTTTTTTTTTCGGGGAAATAATCGGGGTGGGGACCTACGTTTATGAAGGTGATCAATAATAGTTGTTGTTGTTCCACAGAAGGATGTATGTGCCAAAGCTATTAGACCCGTCAATATATGTAACAAGCCATTAGCAGTAAATTCTGCCATAAATAGAATCAACATGGGTTTGGAAGGGCTCGTGTTCGGTACAACAATTATGCATGAGTTTGATACACACGTAAACGAATTAACATTGTATGTAGCACTTGGTTCGACGCCTTCAGCTGAAACCGGATCAACGGGCACACAAAGGGTGGTACAATCTTCCTCTACATTTTCCCCTCCGCCCCTTCATGCGGGTCACGGTAATGATCTCTCCCGGCTATCGCACAACGAAACCTCGCAAAGCCTACGACGACGTATGATCCGACTGAACAAATAACCTAATCAACCGTGGCATGACAAAGACTGTTGCCGGAATGCCTTAGTTTTGCTGGTTCTGCGCTCTTCCATGCCGCTACCAAGCGTGGATGAGCCAGCGGTAATTTTCAAAGTACAAGACCATATAGCCCCATTAGCCTCCCGCCCGCCAGCCGTGTAGCGTGACTTGTTCGGAATCATATCGGAAACCCACTGGATGGATCACTTGCAGCAGACAGGCCACCCGATCCAGCCCGAACTGCGTGAAATGAAAATCGAAACTCACCTGCCTGCCGCCAGGCCACGAGAATCGGGTCCGGAACAAGGGGACCGTGAGGGGAGTAAAACACTTCACGTTACAGTTATTTGTCTTTGCGTGCCGCGAATTGTTGCACGGCAATGTGAAAACAATATTCACCTTCAAAGTTGTGCGAGCATCTGTACGATCAGAGCGCAACCAGTTAGCCGGAATCGCCGATTTATGGTGGAAAATCGATATCCTCTCGTGTTGAAACGTCATCGTATTGCCAACTGAGTTACTGCTTCGTTCTGATCAACACAGTTCTACACACGCGCCACAAGACCTGAAAATAAGGTAGCCCCGGTTGCTATTTCAATAAGTTAATTTATTTCTCAATCAAAATGACTTCACAAGAACAAGTTTTCTTTTGTAATATTTGTCAACTATAGAGGGAAAAGAGCGATTAATCGCGCCCATCTTGAGATCGGTGGGAATAATATAGATGAATAGCGGAGCAGAACTTGATATATGAGCTTCCAAACATACACGGCCAGCCGTTTTAAACTTTTGTTTTGAGTCGTTTTTGACTCAATTTTGTCAATAGTGGCATCCTCCAAATTTCGGCGTAACAAGTTGACAATTCCATAACGTCGACTCAAATCGGATGGATGTTTTCGATTTGTCGACTTGTCAATCCCAGTTACATTTACTAAAATTTGGTGACTACACTACGATGAAAGTGAGTCAAAAACGACTCAAAAACTATTTAAATGGCTGGCCGTCTAAATATTTTTAAATCCTTAATTGTCTACTCTGAACTGATTTTTTATTGGAACAAGACGGTAAAAACACATGCTCAGTGTGTGCATGATCATAGTTGACCGCCTGAGGTTGCTATTCCGTTATTGCCGGATCAGCTGTTATTACACAAGAATCAACAGATCACGCATGGGACGCATACATCCTCAATGGTAAACTGGTGATCCCAAACCAAGGTAATACCGGCACCGGCCGGCACTCCTTAAATGCTACTCGCCTTATTAAATAAAAACACCTCTGCACTCAATCATTGGGATGTTGAA
>JASCZW010012196.1:0-29317 GCA_034211315.2 Aedes japonicus
TTGTGACCAGTCTTGTTCTTTGCTAGGAAAGCCCGATAGGATCTATGTATCGCAAGTCCCCACAAGTTGAAAATGTAGTATTTTAGGCAGTCAAATTTGATTGCGTTTCATAATACCACTTCGTTGCTGTAGTCATGGAGACAAATTCCTATAGCAGATTTCTTTGGTATTACAAACTTAACTCAAACCAAACTAAATTTCATACATCAATGCCGTTTTCCATTCTGCCGAAAGGAAAAAAACACCATCAACCAAGAAAGGACAAACACTCAGAGGAAAATAATTCAATAATAAAGAAATCACATTTAACAAGTTATGAAAGTTTATTGGATGTGGTTCTCATTTACGCCTCAGTGACACTGACGGACTGACTGACTGACTGTGCCGTTACTGATGCTGCTGCTACTGGCCGCTGTTGTGGTGCCTAAAGGGCAACCCGCACCAACAGCGAATTATTTGCCATGCAACTGTCGAGTCCAGCAGCTTTTCATAACACCATCAACCGTCACCATGGTTTGACATCCAGCTGAAGGGTGCCCCCCAAGTCTGTACAGCAACGATTTGTGATACAGCAGTTCCACTATCTGCTTAAAGGCACAGGAAAACGTCTCTCCCATTCCATAAGTTGATTTATCTCTTACTACTTCGCTTAATTGGATCACTGAGGCAAGTTGAACAATTTCCCCTCTTTGCTCGACGAATGTCTCCATGTCTAGATTAAATGACAATTAGTACGAGTTCGATTCGGAGACAAAAAAAAATATCAAGCAAAAGAGTCGGACATTAATTGTGATGGTGACCTTCGCTTCCAAACCGTAAATGGAAATGTAATTTTCGATCCATCCCCGTTCGTAAGCTACAATGGAAAGTTTTACGTGTCGTGTCCCAACCAACCGTCCAACACTATCATAATACGATAAATACGTAAGGTAAATAAATAAATTACTATAAATAATAATCTCTCTAATTTATGGCCGCCAATTATTCTCCAGGAGCCTATATCGCTCGGTCTCAATTCATACCGGGTAACAACTGTTAAAAAGACCGATGATTGAGCACAGTAAATTGCAAGCTATAACGCTTTTATAAACTTTATATCGCACAACTACAGCCTCGATGCGACGCTGCCTAAACCCATAGCTCCTGAGGCTGACAGGAACTGGTTGATAAATACCACACCATACCCATACTAGTCGCAATCCGATGGTAAATCTGTTGAGTAAACACAGAAAAACGTTCCATTTATTAACACAAAAATATGTTCTAGTTACCCCACCGGTTGAGAGTTTGCAAACGTCACTGGTACAAGGCAACAGCTTGTAAATGCGTGATTATTACAAACTCGAACACGCAGAGTGGCTTTGGCTTAGCTTTTTTGCATATAGCGCGCTAAATAGCAATGAAGTTATTATCACTCAACTAACGCTAGAGCCATCTCCTGTCAGCAATGAACGAAGAAAATTATTGACGCATACCTATCGATTCGCACGATCGAACGAGAGGTGGATATCTGACGCGATTGGATCCGATTATCTACCTTCTGCTCACAGCGCCAACGTTAGTGTTGGAATTTACACTTCAACACTCAGAATTGAAAGAGAGCGGATATTACACTTCAGCTGTCGTTTGAAATGTGACATTCTATTTGCTGCCTAGACAGCTGCACTTGTCTGTGACATGAGTTGATCATGGTAGGATGATCTTGAATAAATCAAAGGAAAGTTTCTTAGTCATCATTAATAGTTTATGCAGTTAAAAATTTACAACATATATATTCTTACATAGATAAAAAGGAACATGGAATTTTCTGCGTTATCTAATGTACATAAAGGAATGCTAGTTTTATCAGAAAATAATGGGATATTTCATGTAAATTGAAGCCAGATGACGCCTGAATTTAGCCTGTATGCAAGATTGCAAACATTGTTATAAGGTCTGTATCCGCAATAATCCGGACACCTCAAAACATGAATAAAACATAAATTTCGCATTATATTTCCGTCGTAGTTGTTTATTTCAGATTCATGGGATGTGTTTTAACAATTCGTGAAGACAAAACAAAGTTATTCGGTATTTGCATAAAATTTTCCGAACTTTGCGCTTAACTCCGTCCATTAGAGGTTTGTACAGACTCTTCAGAAATCGTAGAAGCCGTCTTTGCCCAAATTTGCTGGAAGTGTTTGATTTCTTTGATTCCTTGCTTCTTTCCAGAAAGCTTTCGCTTCATCAGAGCCCAATATCTCTCGATTGGTTGTAGCTCTGGTCAATTTGGCGGGTTTGAGGTATTTGGTACAATGTTCACTTTATTTGCTTGGTACCACTCCATCACAATTTTAGCATAGTGGCATGATGCAAAATGGGGCCAGAACAAAGGTTTTTCTTTGTGACTTTTGATGAAGGGTAGCAATCGCTTTTGCAGACACTCTTTCTGATAGATCTCCTTGTTGATTGTGCCTGTAGTGACGAAAGATTTATTCTTCTTGCCACACGTGCAAATTGCTTGCCACACAAGGTATTTTTGGGAAATTTCGATGCCTTCTTCGTTCTGAAATGCTCAGCTGTATCATTTCTAGCCATAGCAGAATAAAAAGCCAGCCCTGGAAGCTGCCTGAAATCCTCCAGGACATAAGTTTCATCGTCCATAACAACGCATGAAAACTTTGTCAAATATTCGCAGTAAAAACGTCGAGCCCGTGATTTTGCTGCCAAGTTCTGTTTGTCGTTGCGATTTGGAACTGTTTTTACTTTATACGACTTAAGTCCCAAACGTTGTTTTGATTTTTGGACAAAACCAGGCGACATCCCTATTTTACGAGCCACCGTTTGAATGGAGAGATTTGGGTTTTTCATTAATATCCTTTTCACCGGTCCATGACAGGATCAGCGCGTCCAATGTTTTTGTCACTTCTAGGATTCCTCTCCACCGTCAAACGTTCCGAAAATGATTTTAGCACATCGTGAACAGTGGATTTAGGCAAATCCAATGTTTTTGCAAGGTCCCGAATTGACAAGTCAGGATTTACGCTCAGTACAAAATTCGCTCGCGCACTTGTTTTTCTTTCGTCACCATCTTGAATACTAAATATGAAATGTAAACATCAATCATAGTCTTTTTCATCATAGACTCTTAGCTTTACCACAGTGAAATTTTATTCTTATTTATTCCTACGTGCAATATTTCAAAAGTTACAATGATTTGAAGGTATCCAAATTAATGTGGAGACAGATTTTACAACAAAACAAAACACTCTATACTACTTCTACCCAAATTTTCAAGAGAAAATACCAAAAGTTCCAAATAAAGTTCTGTACATTTTTTCTTGAAGTCTAACATGTAGTGGGCAGCTGTACCTACCTTTTCAGGTTCCACTTAACGATTGTCCACTAGAGTTCGATCGGTCATAAATAATTTGGGGCCGGTTAGTGGGTTGATAAGTTTCAAAACGAAATCAACGATATTTTCAGAAAACACACAGTAGAGTTGATCTGGCATACTGGGCAGAGGTCAAATACGACCAGAATAAAAAAAATGGAAAATCGCAAGCCACATGTGCAAATTGCTTGCTAAAGGAGCAACTACTCTACAAATTTATCCGTCGTAATAGTCGTATCTGCAATTGGGACACTCTCTCCAACCAATTTAGTGTAAAAATGAGGTCACGGTAGTGTTCTGGAATCCCTTTGCGTGCGTTTTGTCGTCCAGCAAAACACACTGGGAGGATTTCCAAAATACAGTTAACAGCTTTTGGGGCCTCATTTTCGCACGATACTTCTGCTCCGGAGATTGGTACTTTCTGCATTCGCCTTCAAATCATTTCTTAACTTATTCCGCTGGATCATCCCGATACTGGTCCTGTATTTTTGGCCAAATCACGATTAGATTTGTTCTCCTGAATATAATAGACACATTTTTGGCCCACTTCGAGGTTGCAGAAACCGAGTATTCGACAAGTTCTCAGCAGATCCTGCAGGTTGTACTGCTCGCCATACTTTTCAATCACTCGGTTTACATTTGTTAGACGCACTTCGACCTTTTTGGCAATCAGAATGTAAAAAGTTGCATGTTAGCAAGAATTTCGTGCAGAATACCAAAACTCGAGCTGAAATAAGTACGTTTAAGGTTCAGAAATCCATAAACCGTGGAGAGAAACAGAATACGATCGCAAAATGCCGTGCCCAGAAGATGTACGACCAGAAGTTAACGAAACTACACTGCTGCATTATGGATGACGAGACATATGTGAAGACAGACTTCAGCCAGATTCCAGGAAACCTGAATGTGACTGTCAAGGATAAGTGTGATGTTCCCGAGAACCTCCAGACACAGAAGATATCGACGTTCACCAAGAAGTTCTTAATTTGGCAAGCGAATTGTACTTTCCAAAAGCGGAGTACACCTTTCGTAATCCTGAGTGCCCCAAGCATGGACAGGTGTATTTGGAAGAGTATCTCCAAAAACGGTTTCTCCCTCTCCCGAAGAGCTCATGATGGTCCGACGATCTTCTGACCGGATTTGGCATCATGCTACAACACGATGGACGTGCTAGAGTGGTATAAGGCGAATGATGTCGATTTTGTGTCGAAAGATCTGAACCCCCAAACACTCCGGAACTGCACCCAATAGAAAAATACTGGACCATTATGAAGGAGCATCTTCTTAAACGACCAAAAGTGGTTAAGAATGTAGAAGAAATGAAGAAAGCATGGGTTAATATGCAAAAAACGGTCGATTCTAAGGTCGTGCAGAGCCTTGTGGCTGGGGTTAAGGCCAAGGTTAGCGCATTCGGATATAATGGCCAAATAAATCAAATGAATGATGCCAAAACAAATTTCAATTGTTCAATTTTACTTCTTAAAAATTTGAAGATAATCGGATAAAAAATTGGAATTTTGAGAATGAATTTGAGTGTGTGAATTTTGAACGGTACAGTCTTTACCTTTCGATACGCTCCATTTATAAGATAATGCGGTTACGGCATTGAAGTTTTTAGCGCAATGTCCGTTCGTCACTGTACCGTTTTGCCACTATGTCGCTATCATTGTCGATGGTTTTTAACTGATATGCGATAACTTTGCTTGATGGTTCAAATGGACACGATTTTCACATTTTAACATTTTCAATTACAGTATATAAAAAAAGTCATCATTGCTTTTTGGTTTGGTTTATGAACATCAACTTTAAGTGTTGACATGCTGAATCAAAACAAAACGGCGGTTAAACAATATTTATTGTAAATTAAACTAGATTTTGATTCTGTTTTTTGTTTGCAATAATTTTAAATTGCAAGTATTTGTTCATCCCATATAATATTGTTCCCCTTTATTAAGATGACTTTCAGCCACCTGGGCTAGTTCGTCACCGATCCCATATAATTGATTAAAACCTGCCCACGTTAAATTTCAGACACTTTCCTTTCAGTGTTTATTTTGAATTATTTCACGGATTGCTGAAACGTTTCACTTATATGACAGCTGCAACTCTCCACTTTATTTCGTGGTACAACATGTTTACATTCTTGTTACATTCAGTAAAATGGCGTCAGAGTAGCAGTGCGTTAACGCATTTTGTACGCATTGTGTTGTGTTTGCAAATCATTTGACCAGCGCTTGACTATGGATCGGAAGGTTTGAAGTGGAACAAACCGCAATGTATGCTCTCGACAAATGGACAAGAAAGTGGTAGCCATTATTGAGAAGAATCCCATTGCAAAGTTGGGAAGTCAAAATTATACGTACAAAAATTGAAGCAGAGGCAAGAACTGAATGCGTACAAAGTGAAAAAGGCGTCCAACCATGATGACATGCAAAATTTCACTGCAAAAAGTCGTGCTAAGGAGCTTTACACCATTTTTTTGCAAACATTTTCTTGTATCATAATGAACGACGAAACATACATAGTGGAATACTTTAAGCAGCTTTTCGGTCTGGTTTTTTATACCGCAATGCAAAGAAACAAGGACAAGGAATTCCCGAAAAAGTATTTTATTTGACAGGCCATATTTAGGTGTGGTCGAAAATCTAAAAGTTTCATTTCTACCGTCACTATCAATAAGGATGTATACGAGGAGGTGTAAGAATGCCTGCAAAAGCGGTTTACCAAAAGCCACGACTGTCCAGCTCTGTCTTGGCCTCTTGTCACTTTGCAAGATCCGTCCTGGAATGGTACAAGGTACAAGGGGTCAAATACGTGCCAAAATCTGCCAATCTACCAAACTGTCCAAAACTTCACCCAATAGAAAAGTACTGGGCTCTATTTAAGCGAGAACTCTTCGAACCTAAGAAGAAAGCAAATGGTACCGATGATTTCAAGAGAAAACGGAGAATCGTCACGGCGGGCGATCTGAGGATACCGTACGGAACCTGATAGCGGGTGTACCACAGAAAGTTCGAGATAGTTCAAGAAGCACAAAGAAGGATTAATATCTTAATCAACTGTTTCAATTGTAGATATTACTCGATTATTGTGAAATAAACAATAAGTCTGGTTGAATTAGGTGTAATTTTTTTTCTGCCATTATTTTGATGTCCACAATTTAACGTGGACAGGCCTTAGCACAAAGTTTTCTTTCAATATTACAAAACCAATAATTTTTTAATGGCTGGAAGTAGGACTATGCGTAGTTTTTCCATATAAATATTCCTTTTTTTCTAAATAAGTTTATGAATTAAAGCATCACTACAAAGATTGTACTCAAAAGAAATGCAATAGACAAATATGATCACCAAAATTTCATTTTAAACCGGATATTTTTGAAACACTCCGAGTTTCAAATTAGGTATGTTTTTGCAAAGTTGGTTTATTCAACCTTCTCTCCTAGACTAAATGCTCGCACCTTGGACTTAACACTACCCCTCAAATCCTGTGCAACACCTGCGCCAACACACACTTTCATCAAATCTTTCTTCCAATCCTTGTCGTTTTTAAAGACCGCCCCTGTTTTCCGGAGCTTGCCCTTCAAAATAGCCCGGAGTTTTTCTAATGGGCGAAATTCTGGCGTATGTGGCGGATTCGCCTTCTTCGGCAAACATCGTTGGCTTCGTGCCACTCCATTACCGGTTTCGCGTAATGGCACGATGCAAGTACTTCCTGGCAAATTTTTCGGCCTTCATCCATTACAATGTATTTCACTGCATCGTCTCGTCACTTGCGGTACAACTTCCTGAAGCGGGATTCAGTCACCGTATTCTGTTTATCGGTTCAGTTAGGCGCCTTCCTTACCTTGAAGACATGATGTCCGGCCCGCTTCATTATCTGCTGGACACACCAGACGGAAGAATTGACCTTCTTGGCCACGTCCCGAATTGAATGGCTCGGGTTGCACTAGAAGTAATCCCTCAACTTCCTTGCGTTCACCGGGTCGGTCGTCTTCGCTGTTCTTCCGCTGCCAGCTCGCCACTGGGTCGTTTGGGTCTCCTTGAACGATTTTACTACACGGGATACGGTCGAAGTGTCAATTCGCATCGGTTTCGCGATTCGCGTGTGGGACTGGCCTGGATTTTCCACGACCGCACCCATTTTTTGTCAAAGCAATTCTTGCTTGGAAGCCACCTCGATAACCACTTGACATATTGTGACGAATTTTGCATAAATGTCATAAATGTTTACCCTTGCACTTAAAGTGATATACAGAAGAAAGTGTTGCATTTTTTTTCGAGTTCAATCTTTACACCCTTTATCGCCCATAATCTACATGAATGGTAAAAAAAACGATTTAAACAGTTATTCTCCGCAAAACGTCTAGAACGTCATCAACACATACGAATGTTTTTTTAAAGGTCCTCCTTTATCTCAGTTGGTAAAGGCGCAGCTACTAAACAATGCCATGCTAGAGGGGACTGGGTTCGATGCACGGTCTGGTCTAGGAATTTTTCGTTAAAGAAAATTTCTCGACTCCCTGGGCATATGGTATGATTGTACGTGCCACACAATTATATTAATGCAAAAATGGTAGTGGCATCAAAAGCTAATAACTAAAGGGCGATACGGGCAAAATTTGGTCAATATCAACTTGACGTATTTCTTTCAATTTTGCATTTAAAAAACCTGAACACCCCATTTTGAAGGTGTGTGTGTGTAGAATGTTGCTCCTATTTTGATTTTGGAATTCACTCTTCAGTTGTCAAAATGCCGTCCAAGCAAGAAGAGCAGCGTATCAAAATTTTGCTCGCGCATCGCGAAAATCCGAGCTACTCGCACGCAAAGTTGGCAAAATCGCTAAAAGTGGCCAAATCAACCGTTACAAATGTAATTAAAGTGTTTGGGGAACGTTTGTCGACAGCCACGAAGTCTGGATCAAGGGGAAATCGAAAACCGGAAGCCGCTGAGATGACAAAGAGAGTTGCCGGTAGTTTCAAGCGAAACCCTAACCTATCTCTCCGAGATGCCGCAAATAAGCTGGGTGTATCGTCTACAACCGTGCATCGAGCCAAAAACGAGCCGGACTATCGACTTACAAGAAGGTAGTGACTCCAAATCGCGATGATAAACAAAATACGACGGCCAAAGCGCGATCCCGGAGGCTGTACACGACGATGCTGACGAAGTTTGACTGCGTGGTAATGGACGACGAAACCTACGTCAAAGCCGACTACAAGCAGCCGACAACAAGCAGCTTCCGGGACAGGAGTTTTATACGGCAAAAGGAAGGGGAAAGGTAGCAGATATTTTCAAGCACACGAAACTGTCAAAGTTCGCAAAGAAATATCTGGTTTGGCAAGCCATCTGTACCTGTGGCTTGAAAAGCAGCATTTTCATAGCTTCCGGGACTGTCAACCAAGAAATTTACGTGAAAGAGTGTTTGAATAAACGTCTGCTGCCTTTCCTGAAGAAACACGGTTGTTCCGTACTGTTTTGGCCGGATTTGGCATCTTGCCATTTCGGTAAAAAGGCCATGGAGTGGTACGCCGCCAACAACGTGCACGTGGTTCCCAAGGACAAGAACCCTCCCAACACGCCAGAGCTCCGCCCAATTGAGAAATACTGGGCTATTGTCAAGCGGAACCTAAAGAAGACCAAAAAAACTGCTAAGGACGAGCAGCAGTTCAAAGCAAACTGGCTTTCTGCGGCGAAGAAGGTGGACAAGGTGGCTGTACAAAATCTGATGGCAGGGGTCAAGCGTAAGGCCCGGCAATTCGGATTTGGAAAAGCGGAAGCCTAACTGAATATTTTTCCTGAATTTTATACTAATTGAACTTGAAAAAGAAATTTAATTTGATTTTTTAAATAAACGATTTCACCGATTTACACGCGTTTTCCCTTGACCAAATTTTGACCGTATCACCCTTTATGGAAGTGCATTAAAAACACTAAGTTGAGAGCAAGCAGTGAGTGAATTGTGCAAGCAATAAGCTTAAAATACTAAAAGAAGAAAGAAGAAGGATGTTGTAACCACGTTACCAAAACGCTATGCTGCGAACATTATCTGTTTTCAACCCGACATAGGAATCAACCCATATTTTCCTCTAAAATGAATCGAACCAACATTTGAACACCGAACAACTCCGCCATTGTTCAGCCCACATGTAGTTGCAACATTTTTGACTGCCTTCTGAATGCAATTCGGTATTTCATTCAAATAGCACTTGCACAAAATTAATTCTCGATTTCATCTTGCACTTGAAATACTTCGATCGCAACCACATGCCATGAATGAACGAGAACAAGAGTCCAGAGCGAATGAATAATGTTGTACATGAAAGTTTTCTTCCGCTTGCCAAATCCAAATTTTATAGTTTATGTGAGAGGTTTGACCAGTACAAATGTATACTAGTTGAGTATTGTTTCAAAGCAGATCTAAAAATGTTGCAACCAAAGCCGACATAGAAAATGATGAAAAGTTACTCAAAAATGAATGATATATTACTTAGTTTCATAACTGCCGAAACATTTCCGTCGAATGCCACGGAGCACAGGAACAAGCTACAACAAGTGTGCAGAACAGGAGAATCATAAAATTTCCAGTGGCTACAGTGGTTTGCCCAAACGACATATTACTACTTCCCTGCCCACGGAGTATGGTAAACTCTAGCCGAACAAATGTATGTACAAATGGTCCGGAACATAAAACACTTTCACGTTAGATTTATTCTCGACTATGCTAATCCAAAAGAATCGCATTTCATGTAACTTGTGTTATGTGGAGAACCGATAGTGGTTGGGTGGTCCTCACACCACACCCATCAACAAAGACGATTACGATAATTGCTGTTAACAATCCTGATGGAGATATCCCTGCTACGTACAAAACACGTGCTTCATGTGCATACACTCATGTTGAAGTATGTGCTGAATTCTTCCAACCAGAAATGCCAATGTCGAAACTGAGAGGGGTCAGTTTTTCATTAAACTCGGTGCCAAAAGCAGCAGATTAGTTTGGAGTGGAATCACACCTTTCTGCCAGTTTGGACGTTTGGGGCGCTAGAGCTGTCTGAGGGCAAGGTTGAAAAATCAACCGCAGAAAACTGTCACTCGGTTGGTGTGGAGGAAAAATGCCGTCGGTCGGGGTTAGAGAACACTTTTTGCGGTTACCTGTAATTGGCGTGTTTTAGTCATTTGATTTTAAACGTCCCCACGGGATTGTATTTGTGACAGTGTCTATGTTTTTTTTATGAGCGCCCATGCAAGCTGCTACCATTTTTCTGAAGTTTGTTGTCAAATCAAACCAGGGGTATGCCAACTATTCATCAATCACCGGGTTACTCGGCTGCCACCAAGTGTGATAATCGGATATTAAAAACAGATTACCTTTTAATTAAAAGTTTAGGTTTCCCGGTAATTATAACGTGGTTGGAAACATCATTATGAATCACCATTCAAAGGGCAGACACGTTTCCAAATTCAAACTGCTATTTACTGATTGACTTTTACCGCATAGCGTGAATTGGAATTGGAGCTTACTAGCAAAGCAAATTTATTCGAAAAAAAATATTTGTTTTCCATTTCTAATTGTCATTTCCTCTTTTTTTCATCCAATTGCAGGAATTGGTCCTCCAAAAAAATCTTTCGTAGGAACGCCTCCACCCAACTCCTGCCCTATCTGTGGTATCCAGCTTGCACCAAGTGACCTAGAGACCCATTTCTCGGCCGAGCTGACAAGGCTCACCAAAATGAGTTCAGCAGCGGAACGCCTGGAACTGCGGCGTACCCTGAGTGTCGACATGCACGCAATGCAAAATACTCTTCAGGGTCGCACCAGCAGGTGGGAAGTAAGTTGCAGTGCACCCTCATTTGCGTGGAATGCAATTGTAACAATTTCCAAATTTGATTATCTCTCCCTCGCAGACGTTCAAAAATATTCGTAATAAGCGACAGGATCGCCTCCGGGGTAAATTGCGGAAGCGGAAATTTGACGGCGAAGATGGATTCGGAATCCAACTGGGGAACCTCAACTGTCAGTCTTGTCCGGTGTGTCACGGGCGGCTACAGAGGACGCAGGAGGAAATTGCACAGCACATCGAGGAATGTGTTAGGAAGGTTAGTGCCACTCTACCGACCTAATCTAATTTCGGGGATTGAAATCGATTTTTGCATTTCTCAGCAACAGCATCAGCATCAACAGCAACATCAGCACCAACATCAGCAGAGCAGTCAACCTACAGCACAAGATGAAGATGAAACCGTCGACGTGGAAAGCTATGGAGACGAAACCTCGAATGGAGCAATCAATATGACCTCCAATGTGATTCATCACACTAACAGTAGTTTACACAATAATAACAATAATAACAACAATGCGCCAATAAAGCCCGATCCTCCGATGAGCAAAATTCCTCCAATGGAAGAAAGCGCCATCACTTCGCTTAGTTCAATTGTACCGCATTGGGATAGGAAAAACCGATTGAACTTACCCCTCAACTGTAAGTCTTCCCGTCAACCAGTATGTTGTGGAAACTTCATTTAAGTGAAGCTTGAATTGCTCTTGTTTCCATCGATCGTCATTCTAGGTACGGCCACCTCCGACAATTCAATCACCCGGGTGACACCGACCAGCAGCGACCAACGAATAGACGTAGATTACGAACAGGACCACGATCACAGCCAAGACATGGTCACCGACCACGACGAGGAGGTTATCGTAGACAATACAGACGATGAGGAATGTATAAAGAGGCCCCGACAGACGACGCTGACTTCACTCAGCAGTCACCCCAACAACGGAAATACCGGTATGGGTGTTGCTCGTGATGATAAAAAAAGGTAAGATCTCTGCCTGCCAGCCATCCTGGATGCCATAGAATACATGTAAATAATTTCTACACAGCACCGAAGAGGCCACCTCATCGGTTGAGATCGACTCTGCCACGGATTCGATGACAATCCGGACGGCTGGAACGACACCCAATTCCGATTCATACGTCAGCACATCGGAACCGACGGAACCGTCCTCTAAGGCACAGGTTCTCGAGGAGCTAAAAGCTCGGATACGAGAACTGGAAGGTTCGCCACACTACAAATGTTTCATATGTAAGGTTAGCTGAAAGAAAGCGCATAATGATGACATAATAATATCCTTTTCTTTTCGTTTCCGTTCACAGGAAAAATGTAAGGCATTGATCATATCGAAAATTTGCGGTCACTATCTATGCGACGAATGTTGGATCACTGAGACGGTAAGTGGACACTTTTTGGTTAATATTCAAAAACGAAACGGCACCGATCGTTAACGTGCAAACTCTTTCTCTTTTTTCCATCAGGAATCCTCCAAATCTTGCCCGCGTTGCAAGATCATTACCGCCAATTCGGATTTTAGGAAAATTCATGCATAAAGCTGAAACAGCCTTTTATTTATTGTTTTCGCCTACTGTCTATTTATTTATTTTTTCTAGCTCTAGAACTTGTAACGACCCTGTATCCTACTTATGTATGATAATAAATCAAATGTTGTAAACTTTAAACTATTCAAATCAGAGCTCTCTCTCTCAAAAAAAAAACTTTTTGAATCGTCTATCTGAAGGTAAATACCTAAGGCATAAGATAAATCTCTTTTCGAATCTTCAAAATGCTACACATAGAGAAAGCAAACATGTGCAATAAATGTTTAATTCGATCACAAGGCGAACTTTAGCCGACCCTAAATCAATCGATCAGATATACTAGACATTAAGAGAAAAACAATAAAAAAAAACATCTGCCCAGTGATAGAAACCATCAACCAGCATTTAGCGTGGGATATCAATCACTTTATAAAAGTACACACATAAGCAAACCAGACAAATGAACAAGGCTTAATTGTTATTTCAATATATTAATAGATAATCATGGAAAGCTGCTCCAGCTGAAGTAAGTGAAACCCCATGCTGTTGTGTAAATAGCGATAAAGTAAATTGAATCTTAAGATAAATTATTACAGCAAACATAGTTTAATGATACTCCTTCCAATGACAAAATATTTTCGCATTGAAATCACTAAGGAAAGGATGTCAAAAAGGAAAACAAAAAACCATTCAACCAAAAAAGCGGAAGAGGCAAAAGTTCAATTGTTTATGTCAAATTCATACAGTAATAAAGCTAAAATTCCCAACTGATGATCAATAAAAGCTATAATTGAAAATACCGCGTTCTTCGCATGACTATTCCGAAACGATCCCTGGGAACAGTGTTTTTACACCTTTCGTCATCAAAATCAGCTAGATTTCCGCAACCTCATTTCAATTCACACATTCACGCTTGTGTTAAGGCTTATGAATAGACGAATTTGTTCGACCGATTATTGACCCAATATAATTATAAACCCTAAAACGGTCACCCGCTGCTCGTGGTTCCGCAATACAGGTAGCTTGTCATTTTTTTTTTCTCTAAACAAAAACAACAAAACCTTCACAATCTCTTGTGCTACCCGTTCGCAAGCGCTTCATAAGCTGTCGCAAGGATTGAAAGAAGAGGAAAAAGAGCTGCTGGCAGCCGCTATGTAGCATCGCATCGGTTCTGTGAATGGTAGGTAGGTATAATGGATGAAACTGAAAAGGAAAAAATACGCATGGCAACCGGGAAATGATTATCATGTCTGTTGGTAGCGCAACTGAACAACTGTACTGCAGGTAAGCTTGGTTATTTTTTTTTTGTTCGGTGGTATCCCAATACAAAATTGGACGCTCTAAGGATAATGTTGGTTTATCATGAATAAGTGCAGCATCTAATATCGTTATCCAGGAGGCTCCACTAATGTGTTTCAGTTCGTATTTAATTTTAATGCAATAAGTCCTAAGTAACATTTAGAGATTCTTCTCGTCGACTCTCTCTTTCAATAATAGTTCGCCTATAAAACCATTTGCTAATGTTTTTGGCGCATTGGATCCTTAATAACACTCCATTTTACCGTACTCTGTGTTCAAAATACTTGTACATCTTTACACAGAGCATGGGCATGATTGACCGATTACTGCTGCTCCGTTATTACCAGATCAACTGTAAATAAACAGAGAACCCACAGATTTAGACAAAACCTTCGATAGGAACAATTGTAAACAATGACTTTAACTGTAAATTTCCTGGAAATGCCAGGTTGCTAACATCTAAAGGGTGTTCCGATCAAAATTTGGTCAAACAGTAATGTGTGTGAGTCGATCAAAGTTTTTATCAAAAAGTCATTTTTTTTCCTTTTTCAAGTTCAGTTAATATTTAGCTAAGCTTCCTTTTTGCCGAATGCGGAATGCCGGGTCTTTCGTTTAAGGGGGGTATAGTTAAAACGAGAAAAAAAAACCCATTTTGGAAAAAAAATTCAAGGGGAAGTTTTAACTCAAATGAATCGATTTTTTTTAAATTATAAGTGTATCTATGTAGTATATGAAAATATATTTTTCAACTTTTTTTCAACAAAATGGCGGCCGTTAGAGTACGTTCAAAAAGTCATTGCATTTTGCCTGTGCCGGTTCTCCTGGTCGCAGTTTTGATCTGAAACCTGCTAACCCAAAAAAATTACATAAATTACATTTACAGTTAATAGATGAATTGAAAAAAAGTAAAAAAAAAATTACACTTTTAGCGTAACTTTTCTGAAAAAATCCACATTTTCCGCCATTTTATCACATTTTTCCGTATGCAATAATAAAATGTTACAAAAATTTTTAATTCATATATAAGGTTTTATAAAAAAGAAATCCTATAAGTTTCATCTTAATCGAATAATTAGTTTTCGAGCTATCAAATGCTGTTTTGAGTAAAACGCGTTGAAAGTTTTCATAATCGGTCTGTGCGCGAAGAAGACGTCTTCGAAAAACAATGAAAGAAACACTTGGAGTTCGAATTTCAAAAAAAAGATTTCACGAGCGTATTCTACGGGAAATTTACTAACTTTTTATGCAAACAAAATATTGAAATTTTTGGTCATTCTAACTGTATATCCCCCCTTAACACCTGCCATAAGATTTTCTACAGTCTCCTTGTCCACTTTATATGCAGCAGAACGCCAGTTTGCCTTGAACTGTTTCTCGATCATAAGCTTTTTGGGTCTTCTGAAGGTTCCGCTTGACGATGGCCCAATATTGTTCGATTGGGCGGAGTCTGGCGTGTTGGGAGGGTTTTTGTCCTTGGGCACCACTTGAACGTTGTTGACAGCATACCACTCCATGGCCTTTCTTCCGTAATGGCAAGATGCCAAATCCGGCCAAAATAGAACGGAACAATTGTGCCGCTTCAGGAAAGGCAGTAGACGTTTTTGTAGGCACTCGCTCTGATAAATTTCCTGGTAGACGGTTCCGGTCGCAATGTAAACGTTGCTCGTCATGCCTCAGGTACAGATGGCCTGCCAAACCAGATATTTCTTCGCGAACTTTGGCAGTTTAATTTTGCTTGAAAATATCTGCCACCTTTCTCCGACCGATTACCAAATAAAATTCCTGTCCAGGAAGCGGTTTAAAGGCTGCCTTGAAGTAAGTTTCATCGTCCTGTACCACGCAATCAAAGTTCGTCTGCATCGTCGTGTACAACTTTCACGATCGTGCTTTGGCCGACGTGTTTTGTTTATCGTCGCGATTTGGAGTCACCAGTTTTTTGTAAGTCGACAGTCCAGCTCGTTTTTAGCTCTATCCACGGTTGAAGGCGCCACTCCCAGATTCTTTGCGACATCTCGGATGGGGGATTGGGGTTCCACTCGAAACAGCGGGCAGCTCTTTTTGTCGTCGCTCTGACCTCCGGCTTTCGATTTCCACAAGCCAATATGTGCAGAGACCTGGAAGAAAACATTCTCACAAGAGAGTGTGAGATGATTGAAAGGTGGAAGCAGTACTTCGACGAGCACCTGAACGACAATACTACAGCGAACGAAAGTGTCACGGTAATAAATCTAGGAACACGCGCCGACGATGACAAGATCTCGACCCCGAACCCTTTAGGAAATTGAGGAAGAAATTGGTCGGTTAAAAAACAACAAAGCTGCTGGACTTGACCAACTCCCAAGCGAGCTATTGAAATACGGTGGTGAATCCCTGGCCAGGGCGCTGCACTGAGTAATAACTAAGATTTGGGAGGAGAAATGTTTACCGGAGGATATAGTGGAAGGAATAATGTGTCCCATCTATAAAAAGGGCGACAAGCTGGATTGCGGCAATTATCAGTGCAATCACGCCTCTGAGTGCCGCCTATTACCAGTTGCAAAGGAGTTCGTGGGGCAATACCAAGCGGGATTCATGGGGGCCCGCGCTACTACGGACCAGATTTTTGCGATTCGGCAAGTGCTGCAGAAATATCGCGAATATAGTGTGCCCACATATTATCTTTTCATCGATTTCAAATCACCTTATGATACAATCGATCGAGACGAGCTATAGCAGATTATGCACGAATATGGATTTCCGGAAAAACTGACGCGGTTGGTCAAAGCAACGCTGGATCGAGTGATGTGTGTCGTCCGAGTATCAGGGACACTTTCGAGGTCCTACGAATCTCTGAGAGGGTTACGGCAGGGTAATGGATTGTCGTGTTTGTTGTTTAACATTGCATTGGAGGGTGTAGACAGCGGGAGGTGTAGAGCTGGGATAGACACGAGTGGCACGATTTACAGGAAATCTGGCCAACTTTTTGGTAACATTGAGACGATGGTGAACACGAGCATCAGACTTAAGGCTGAAGCTGGTTGGATTGGGCTTGTGATTGATGCATTGAAAACAAAATACATGAAGGGAAGAGGCTCACGAGAAGACCATGCTAGCTTCCTACCACGAGCTCAGATCGACGGTGATGAAATCGAGGTATCTGGGCTCATTGATGACCGCCAATAACGACACCAGCAGAGTGATACAATGGCGCATTATGGCTGGCAATCGTGCCTACTTTGGACTCCGAAGGACGCTAAGATCGAACAAAGTTCGAAGAACTACAAAGCTGACCATCTACAAAACATTAATTTGACCGGAAGTTCTCTACGGCCACGAAACATGGACATTGCTAGAGGAGGACCAAAGCTCCCTTGGTGTCTTTGAACGAAAGGAGCTGCGTACGATCTACGGTGGAGATGGAAGACGGAACGTGGAGGAGACGAATGAAACACGAATTGCAAAACACATCGCTAAAATCGGTCGACTACGATGGGCTGGGCATGTTGTAAGAATGACGGACGAAAGCCCTGTTAAAAAGGTTCTCAAGAACGAACCGACAGGTACAAGAAGACTTGCGGAGTCTCCGCAGACTGCGAGGCTGGTAAGGTACAGCCATCTCGCCGATAGCTTTCTCATATCTAATTTTTTATTTCTACAATGTCAGCAAACTCTCAGATCATCACTCGGCGATCTGCTAACGCTATATCATGAATTGTGTTAACCATATCCTCCGTACTCATTTCAATCGGACGGCCTGAATGCTCTTCATCAAAAAATGATGTTCGGCCACGCTTGAATTTATTGAATTAATATCTTTTTTGTAACTTTCAATTCCAAAGCCTGTCGTTACGCTATACGGAACTATCGTGCTATTAATACTTTATTTTCATTTCTATTCGTTCTAGCAATAAATTACTGTCTCCTCCTAGAGCCTCTCATGTTGATGGGAAATTATCTACTTATGACCAATTTCATCACTTTGGCTTGTTCACAGGGCAGGACAAAATGTCTAAAAACAAGAGTACGTTGAATGACAACAGATCGAAAGGACAACAGATCGAATTAACAAGAGTTCGAAAAGATTGTCAGGGAGGTAGAAGGTCAAATGATCAGCAGTGTTAGAAAAGGACGAATAGACAACAGGTCGAATGATCTCAAAAGGACAAAAAATCAATTGATTGGAAAGATGAAGAACAAACGGTACTGTTCAAGCTGATGGAGGAACTGTATAATGCCAACGACACACGGAAGTTCAGCAAGAAGTACGCGCCACAATGCCGTTATATGTAGAGATTTCTTACAATTGAGTGTGAGGTGATCAAAAGCAAGTTGTACTTTGACAAGCATCTCAAAGGCGATAATACAGTGAACGGCAAGGTGATACAGTCAAAGACATATAGATACAATGGCTTCTAAAATATGGCGGTGATCCACTGATCACGACCCTATATTGGGTAATTGCCAAGATTTGGGTAATTGTGAAGACTAAACATGTAGAAGGCGAATTAACCATAAACTGTATCAGTTGCTGGGAAAAAACTTCCACCGTCCACACCGCAAAAATCGGTCGACTACGATGGACTGGCTATGCCGTACGGATGTTGGACGACAGCTTGGTAGAATGTTCCTCAAGAACCAGTCCAAGTTGTACAAGGGGAAGTTTCGTTTTACTTACATGCGTTTTTTTTCACTTTTCTGTGAGTTGATTGATGGTTGTTATTGCCGTTCTACTATGAAATAGTTCGATCAGGAGTCGCTCCATCTAGATCCCCATTTTGATTTAAAGTAGAGTGTGGAGTGAAAAAATTGTTCTCAAAAAGTGATCCAGAACAGTGAAGAAAGCAGCTATTTGCTTCTCAAAAGCAACGAAAGAATTTTACACGCATACACTCTTGCGAGGCTTGCACACGGGTTGGCGCTAACTTACCACGTGGTAAATTACGTTTTTGCATCGTATGATCAGTTGTATTTGTTGCGTATTGCCTTTTATTTGAAGATTGCATTTATTTTCATGCGAGTGTATGTTATTAATTACCCATTAACGCCGACGTTTTTTAACTGAATAAAGAATTGATATGTTGGAGGTGGACTTTGGTGAGATCAATCTGATTATACATATTTTATTATTTGATAAAAAAAATTAAATATATTATTAATAATACATACTTGGCATGGAAACTCTATGTTTTCAAATCTGAAAATGTGCTGCAGTACCCTTATCCACATGTTAATGATAATCAATTCAAATTTTTAAACACTATTAACAACTCGTAACTTTAATTGGCAAACTAGATAAATTTACAGTAATACTTCGCTTGTTCATTTTTCAACCTAAAGGTAGAAAACAATACAGTTAAATACATACTCAGAGTGTTTGAAATATGGTTCGTCTGAATAGGAATAAACAAATAGATATACTGGATATAAATATAAATTGAAGGGCAAACTATGACACTATTCGTACCCAGTTCAGAGGTAAGAGTTTGTTGTCCTGTTGAAAAAGTTTAACTCCTTAACTCCTTCCTTGATATGCCTCTAGGTTGGCTCGAGCAGAAAAAAAACGCATCGCATCGAACGATTTGGTTATAACCGTTGTTTCTTCTTCGGTGCGAACCAATCACTGTGCACGTAGAGGCTAAGATTAATGGTAAAAAAATCTACATCTGATTGCTTATAAAATTAATCGCCGATTGAAAATTTCCCAATTAAAAGGTGTTTCGATCAAAATTTGGTCGACTTAAACTTCACGCATTTCCTTTCGTCGTGCATTAAAAAATTTAGCACACTCCTCATTTTGAAGATGTGCCTCTATTTTGATTTTGAGATTAGCACTTCAGATATCAAAATGTCGTTGATGGAAGAGAAGCAACGCATCCAAATGTTGCACGTGCATGGCGGAAATCCCAAAAACTCTTACGCCATGTTGGCGAAATTGTTGAATGTGGCTTAATCCCCTGTAACCAACGTATTAAAAGTGTTCGGTGAACGTTTGTCGATAGCCAGAAACGCTGGATCGGGGGGAAATCGAAAGCTGGAGGCCACAGCGACGACAAAAAGAGTTGCTCGCTGTTTCGAGCGGAAGTTGACTGTTGAGATGTTGCAAAGAAACGATCGGAGTGGCGTCTTAAACCGTGGATACCCGGATAAAAATAACCATACAATTACAATAAAATAATAGAAGGTAACATTAAAATCTATTGCCGACCATGAATCTTATTGTTCATGTATCAGGTAAATGAAAAATGAATATTGTCATCACAATAGATCTACTATTCACCCTATATGCTAGAATTTTCAACAAATGTGAAACAATAAAATCAATAGTAATTGACTCAAATTTGTTCGGAGAAAAACGATTTTTTCTATAGTTAAGATACATAAGAACCCCCTGATTCTATTGTCGATGTCACAATTTACATTAGATTCTATTGTGGAAACAATAACTTTTATTGTCATCTTATCGTCATGAACAATATAGTCAATTTTACATACGATTGATTCTATCGTATGGTTACAATACATTTAATTGTAAATCTATGAGTTTTTTTACGGGTAGAGCTAAAAAATGTGCTGGACTGTCGACTTACAAAAAAATGGTGATTCCCAATTGCGACGATAAACAAAACACGTCGGCCAACGCATGATCGCGAAAGTTGTACACGACGGTGCTGACGAACTTTGATTGCGTGGTACAGAACGATGAAACTTACGTCAAGGCAGACTTTAAACAGCTTCCTGGACATGAATTTTGAACGGCAACCGGACGGGTGGCAGATATTTTCAAGCTGCATGTTAAACTGTCAAAGTTCACGAAGAAATATCTGGTGTGGCAGGCCATCTGTAACGTTTACATTGCGACCGGAACCGTCAACCAGGAAATCTCTGAGCGAGTGCCTACTAAAACGTCTACTGCCTTTCCTGAAGCAACACAATTGTTCCGTTCTATTTTGGCCGGATTTGGCATCTTGCCATGGAGTGGTTTGTTGCTAACAACGTTCAAGTGGTGCCCAAGTACAAGAACCCTCCCAACACGCCAGAGCTCCGCCCAATTGAACAATATTGGGCCATCGTCAAGCGGAACCTTAAAAAGACTCAAAAAGCTGAGCGAGAAACAGTTCAAGGCAAACTGGCGGTCTACGGTGAATCAAGTGGACAAGGAGACTGTACAAAATCTTATGGCAGGTGTTAAACGAAAGACCCGGCAATTTGCATTCGGTAAAAAGGAAGCTTAGCTGAAATTAACTGAACTTGAAAAAGAAAATTTGACTTATTAATAGAAAATTTGATCGACTCACACATTACTGTTTGACCAAATTTTGATAGGAACACCCTTTAGTTTTAAGAAACTTTCATGTTTACAAACATAAGGATGACTAAAAAAAGTTGAGAATTAGTTAATCACTCAATTTCGAGTACCAATCCTAGGTCCAAAATAGGAAGAGCCCTGTCAAATTTTCCTAAATACATACATCATGCATCACCAAAACATCTCACCTTGGAACAAACAACAAATCACCTATAAATCTTCCTGTCTTGACCCATAATGAAACGACTGCTCCAACCTCAACTTGTCGGCCGATGGCAGTAAATCTCCATCGTGACACGTATCTATTGGAACAATCAAAAGCGATCAGACAGCGAAAAGAATTACATTCGCCACAATCCAGTTACTGACCGTCCCCTTGGCTTAATTTCAGTTCGAAACAAGAATCTCAACGCCCTACACCCTACAGGTTATCCACACTGCCCTGTAGCAGAGGACAGCTAAATAATCTGTAACATTATCTTTTTCGGGATCACCCCATCTATATACGCTTACACGCCGATTACCAGTTTCATCGGGGTGCTGCCTGCAATCGATGGCACGCCAATAGGATAATCATTTTAAATAATCAATAAATTACTCCTAAATTAGACTCAATGAATATTTTAACGAGTGAGGTTATTTATGTCCCACATCGCTCCGTTGCTCGATATCGGCCGGTGTCGGAACGCTTTTCCGAGCTAATTTTCCTATAATCAAAGTGCAAGAAATTCATTCAGTTCAGAACAAGGAGCCATTCAGAAGATTGAGGAATTTATTTACTTGCTGCTAGACTCTTCTATCTTCTCGATTCAGGATTCACAGTATCTGTAACTAGCGAGAATGACTCTGATGACTCGTTGCTGGTAAAGAACACACGTAGTAGTAGAACGGCTAGCAGATAAAAGCGCCTTGTAAATGCTCAGTGGTTGGGTTGAAGTATTAAAAATCTATGTAGAAGTATTCTATAGAAAAGGCGCGAAAATACCACTATAAATCACTCGATGTGCTCAATTATATGCAATTATCGGTTTGTGCGGAGCTTTCGATTGCTTGTGGAGGGCGAGTGAAGCACAACGAGGGGCAACGGTAATAGAATCACGTTTGTCTATTGCGTTATTTTAAACGAACGAATGAAGTGATTTATAGATGCAGAATTGTGTTTTCAAAATTAATTACTTCATGTAGCTGGAGTTGCGATTTCAATTTTGCATTTCTTTACTACAACTTATTTTTGGGAATCAGACAAGACTTTTTGTGCGAGCACTTTTTACAGAAGGAGTATCATGCTACATCAATATTCGGACAGTTTCTGAATCCAGACATTTCGCTTACAATTAATTAGTAGATCGTTTTAACAACATTTTGAACATGAAGAAAGGTTGTTATCGATAATATATACTTATGCTCAAGTTTCCGTGTTGAAAACTATGATAAACAACTTTGAAGTGTTCTGATTTATGGACTATTTGTTTCAGATATTGATACAACGCAATAGGCTCTGACCGCGGTTGGCTTTGATGAAGGTGTACCGTGATCGATCAAAATCAATATTTCAATATTCTAGTTACCCAAGGTAAACATTTAACTACCGTCGTTTTGATTTCGAAGCCAGTGTACCTATCAAATGTAGATTGAATCGAACTTCTTGATGTACACGGACATGTCGTATTTGTGACATCATCCGCACATGGCCTAATGAGCAACTTCCCACGTTTCGCCCTCCTGTTAAACCACCTTGGAGCAATGCAGAACTGCGTAAGTTGAAACAAAAACTTGAATTTAGCAGGAACATCTCCCCGAGCCGTAGCCAAGTAAAATTGTTGTGCCGGTAGCTGTTTGAAATCGGCCTTCGCATAGGTTTCATCATCCATGAGGAGACAGCCATTGAATTTTGCCAACACCTGATCATACAGTTTCCTGGCCCGGATTCTGACCACATTGCTTTTGATCCCTATTTGGTTGTCTACAGGCACGGTATGACTTGAATCCTTCCCGGAGACGAATCCGTTGCACGGTACTGCATGCTTTTTGGCCAAATCGCAGTCTGGGATGTTGGGGTTTGCCTTAACGTTCTTGATGACTTTTTCCGGAGTTGACGGTTGACAGTACCCGCCCGACGCTTGATCACAAGCCTCTTCGCAGGATCGAAGTTGCTCGAAATAATCGTCAGTAAGTCATTCTTGGCTGTGCCAAGAAACACATTTCACGTAATCAGCATGGATTTATGCCAGGCCGCTCCGCTACGATTAACTTGCTGGACTTCACAAGTACCGCTTTTTCGCAGATTGAAGCTAAATTTCATGTGGATGCCGTGTGCACGAACTTGATGGCCACCTTCGACCTTATAGATCACCAAATACTCCTGTGTAAGCTAGTGACGCATACGATGACAAATTAGTCGTTCCGCAAGGCAGTAACCTGGGTCCTTAGCTGTTTTCGTTGTTCACCATCGACGTTATTGTGAAGATCCGATTACTGCAGAGCAATCACCCAGCGCTTGTAACGCAGAGGCACGTCTTACCGTCTCAGAAGCTGCTAGTTGACTGTGAAGAGATAATGGCGGCTTCAACGCTGCTAGCTCTGAGGGGTTGTCACACACACATTCACATTGGTCTTGCCGCGAGGCTAATCAGGACGATGTGTTGGGTTATTTCGCCCGATTGCACTGTAACATTGCGACATAAGGCACTAACAGTTATGTTGATGCTGGGGCCGAGTTTTGTGATCGTATATTTGAAACTTACCTGGCGATAAGCCTATCAAGGACTGTTTTAAGCTTCAAGAGCTGCTGGATATTTTCATTGAGTGGTGTAACCTGAAAAACTCGTTACAAACATTGCCAAATGCGTGGTAATTACGTTCCATCGATCATAAAGCCTTATTACCGTCGATTCCCCGATAGATGTAAATGTCCTCAAGCACGTTAAACAATTCAATAAGCTAGGTGTTGTGCTGAACGCAAAATTCATCTTTAATCAGCATATCTCCACAATGATTCATCGCGAAAATTTCTCGTAATTTCCTCACTTTTCAAAACACTCTTCTAAGCACTGATTCAATACTAAAGACTCCTTATCACCCGTCATGAGACATTAGGATTGAACGAGTTCAACAGAGATTTATACGCATTGCGCTAAGAAGTCTACCCTGGCGTAATCCTCAAAATCTTCCTCCATATCCCGAGTCGCTGTAGTGACGCCTAAATATCTAGCATGTAACTTTCATTGCAAAGCTGTTGAACGGCAATACTGACGCACCTGCACTCCTTTCCCGTATTAACCTTCAATAGGATAGGCACCTGAGGTCTCGGTTTTTGCTTTTGACCAGATTTCTTCGAACTTTTTACGGGTCCTACGAGCCACTGACTTCATGCATCCGATCATTTCCGTTAATTGAAAACCTCTTTAATTTTAACAACTTCTATTCCATAAAAGACTGGCATGTGATAGTAGCAGTACATGATTGTTTTTGAATATATGTACTTAGGGATATTACAATAAGATATTATATTATATTTATTTCAGAAATCATCGAATCGGGCTCTTCGATCACTAAAACTGCTTTCTTCGACCTATAGAATAGTGTGTTGATTCTCAAAATAATAAAACAAATCAAATATCTTTTCATTGAAATTTTATTTTTGTTGAAAGGACTAATCTACTTTGCTTTTCAGCTTTTCCAGGGCTATTCAGATATTAATACATATCCAAATTTTATTTTGCAGTAACAATCCAGTGGTTTTCAGTTACATTTTGTAAATACATATATTATATTCTATTATGTACATTATATACATATATTTCAAAGGATAAGGGGGGAATACAGGGTGCCAGACGCAGTGTAGGCTGGATGAAGGATTCGTGGTTATCTGGCCCAAGTCATGGATGACAATTATGCCTTCCTTGATGGAAATCGTCAGATCGAGATCAGCGAAGGTCTAATTATCTTCCGACAGTCTCCAGTGAGTTTGCTAACCCTATTTTTAACAAACCACCAGACGGAAATCCTAATGTGTATTGCTTACTCTTCATTTCCTGTAATAAGAGCGTTTCGTTGGAAGGCGATTCTCTATCCTTTCCGTGGGTTTCGTGTAAGTGCTTCTGCTTACGGGTCCACCCCCCCGTTTTTGGCCCTTCATACAACGGAATAGTGAGGATTACAGGAATGTAAAGTATGATCTTGCCATTAGGAGGAACTGTACGCCATGGCAAGTCCTGCACTGGTGGTGGCTTCCTATCACATCACATCACATCACACCTCTTTAATTTTTGAGAAACTTCTAAATCTTTTACTCGAAAACTAACTGATTCAGTAAGCTGCTCTAGTCATAGTTTCAAATGTAAATCCATTTATGTAGACCATAATCAGATGAATTAAAGCAGCAAAAAAGAGGATAGATTACCAATCATAACCTGGTGGGAAAAGGTTTCCAGAGATACATAAAATGGTGAGAGCTCTGAATTAATCGTAACAGTACTATGTACATGACCCTGCTGCTGGAACTCCGAAACCAGTTTATGATGAACTACTAGAATTCAAACTAATCTTTATATATAATGTGAATCCAGGTAGTCATGGGATGTCTTATTGCACACTTGTTACGCAACGATCACGGTGACAACATGATTGCTGAATTAAATCACACTCAAGTTGCAACAACCATTTTTGACCATTGTGTGTGGCTTGCATGTCCAGGCAACACATTTCAACTATAAATGGTTAAAGCAACTTGATTGAGATTAAAATGAGCTACATATAAGTTTCATTAACCTATTTTTAACAAATTCTTGTGTGATGCGTCATTTGTATACATGTAGACAATTGAACTGAAAGTTGAACATCTGGTGTAAAGGGTACTCTCCAGGATATTTGTTTATTTATTTGTCGTCAATCTATAGTAGACCTTTTCATATACATTAAGTACTTAACTTTATAACTTAACGATCAATAGAAATATTTTTTGCCTTAGAGTTTTTTATTCATTATATCAACTCTTTCATAATTTGCTTTGTTTATGACATCATTTTATTCAAAGGCCCATTTTTGGCATACTTTATTCTATGATTTCTAAAATAAAAGAGATTTCTAATTCTAAGTGGGCAAACAGAAACATACAAATTTATATTTTTCTTATATCTCAGGGGCATTAACTCTTTGTGCAATGATATCGTTTATAAAAGCTTCGAGAACAAAGTTTTTTCGTTTTTGTAATACCTCTAAATTATTCAATAAACATCGTGATTCAGTGGATGGTAGTGGTAAGTTAGTCCAACTTAATTTTCGTAGAGCTAATAGTAGAAATTGTGCCCAAACAATGCACAGTGGGCTAGAACTGATTAAAACTAAGGAAAAAATCTATAACTTTTGTCGCTTTTAAGCGCGGCTCGTAAACAAGGTCATTTCCGCTTCAAAACTGTCTTGGGAATCGAATGGAACTGCTTTCAATCAATCGCACGGATTTGATTGTGGAGTTAAAGAGCTTATTTTACCCCACTTCCCCTTATATTCTTGAATAATTTATAGACACCTTTGCACGGAAAGGCTCAAGATCAACAAAATAGTGCTAATCCCATGTGATTTTTTTTGTAATAGAATAGAAGCTGTTTCAACTACCACACGGCTCTGAGACCGAAAATATGGCTGGTTTTATCCCACTTCCCTTGTATTCTTTAATAGTTTATAAATATCTTTGCTCGGAGTCGCTCAATATCAACAAAATAGGACTAGTCCAAAGTGAAATATTCTGGAGAATTAAATATAGGTTTTTTCTGGTTTGCACGGCTCTGTGAACGAAGATATGGCTGATTTTAACCCACTTCCCCATATATTCTTGAATAATTTATAGACATCTTTGCACAAATCAACAAAACAGTGCTAATCCCATGTGAAATTTCCTGTAAAATCGAATAGAAACTGTTTCAACTACCGCAAAGCTCTGTGAACGAAGATATGGCTGGTTTAAAACACTTCCCACTGTATTCATGAATAGTTTATAGATATCTTTGCTCGGAGTGGCTCAAGATCAACCAGATAAAGCATGCCTATTAAATTTTTTTTAGAAAATCGAATAGAAGTTGTTTCATCTACTGCACGGCTCTGTGAACAAAGGATATGGCTGATTTTACCCCACTTCCCCTTATATTATTGAATAATTTATAGATATCATTGCTCAGAGTCGCTCAAGATCAACAAAATAGGACTAGTCCAATGTGAAATTTCCTGGATAACCGAATAGAAGTTGTTTCAACTACCGCAAGGATCTGTGAACGAAGATATGGCTGATTTTACCCCACTTCCCTTGTATTCATGGATAGTTTATAGATACACTGATAGGCAAAATAAAGTGCCCACCTCTTCGTTTTTTCAATTTCTCTCATTTACTTGGTTCAAATTAAAGTAAACACAATGTAGTTTTTTTTCTTATTTTATTTTTTAGATTATTTTTAAGTTTCACTTATGGAATACTGAAAAAAGGAGTTTTACTTAAGAAAACAAAATCAATTTGTGTTGAAAAAAAAACAGTGACAAAATAAAGTGCCCACTTCAAAAATCGATATGTTTTCGATAAGTTTCCATTGGAAGACCCCTCGATTGTTTATGTTTTGATATTTTGACATGTTTTGAAGCAAACGGCTCAACCTGGTGCATTTGTATGCGTGATCGCATTTGATTCAATTGAAAAAATGGAGAACGCAGTGCTTTCGAAAGCAATTCCCTTGTGTATCCGAAAATTGGTCGTTCGTGATGTGCAAAACGGTGAATCGCACCGGGCTGTCGCTAAGAAGTACAGTATCAATAAGGCAGCGGTTGGCAAAATTCTTCTGAAGCTTAAAACGTTTGGATCAGTGGTGGATCGCCCTGGCAGAGGCAAGAAGCGGAAAACGGATGCGAGAACGGACACCAAGATCATGCGCGAAGTCAAGAAGAACCCGAAGAGTAACTGTCCGCGAGATCCAGGAAACCCTTCAGTTATCAGTTTCCGGTCGAACTGTTCGTCGCCGTCTCGTAGCACAGGGGTTGAATAGCAAACTTGCCCGGAAGCGCCCATTTATCAGCAAGGCAAACAAAGCCAAACGGCTTAAGTTTGCTTAAGGAGCATGCTGATAAGCCCCTGAGAGTTCTGGAAAACTGTTCTCTGGACGGACGAATCAAAATTCGAGCTGTTTAACCGAAAAGCGGCGGGTTCGTGTTTGGTGCAGATCGGTAGAGGAGCTTCAGGAGCGTGGAGGAGGTGATGGTCTGGGGTGTTTTTTCGTGGGGTGGAGTGGAAGCATTGTGAAAATCGACGGGATAATGACGGCAGATTCTTACATCAACATCCTTCGAGAAAATCTGGAGGTTTCGCTGATCCAGACGGGCCTTGAAGAAGTTCGTATTCCAGCAGGACAACGACCCGAAGCATACTGCCGCCAAAAAGACCAAGTCTTTTCTCCGGTCTTGTCGGATCAAACCGCTGGAATGGCCTCTACAAAGCCCAGACCTCAATCCCATCGAGAATTTGTGGGCGATTCTCGATGCCAGGGTTGACAAAACTGGTGTTACCAATAAAAATAACTAATTTGAAGCCCTGGAGCGCGCCTGGGAAGAGCTAGATCCACAGCACCTAAAGAACCTGGTCGAGAGCATGTCAAAGCACCTGCAGGAGGTCCTGAAGGCCAAAGGAACTGTACAACAATTATTGAAATGCTTTTATTTTACTTTAATTTATGTTTTCTGTAGCCTAAATGAAGTGGGCACTTTATTTTGTCACTGTTTTTTTTTTCAACACAAATTGATTTTTTTTCTTTATGTAAAACTCCCTTTTTTGCAGTATTCCATAAGTGAAACTTAAAAAAGAATATAAAAATAAGATAATAAAAAAATACAGTGTGTTTACTTTAAATTGGACCAAGTAAATGAGAGAAATTGAAAAACGATGAGGTGGGCACTTTATTTTGCCTATCAGTGCTCGGAGTGGCTCAAGATTAACTAACCGATTTT
>JASCZW010012197.1:0-29310 GCA_034211315.2 Aedes japonicus
GACGGCTCGACCGGGCACGCAGCGATGTAGCCTCGGTTTTTCTCTTCAGCATGCTATGGAGCTTGTCGTCGCTCAGGGTCCGGGCTTTCCTTTGATGCTCTGATTGTTGTCTAATAGTGCCAAGATGTTGTAGATGTCCGTTTTCGATGCGGCGGGGTGCCGTTGTTTGATCGTGCATACTTCTGAACGGAGTTGCTTCATTGTTTTGCCATCACGGTTAGAGGTCGGCTGATAGAGCTGTCAAATTTTGTTTGCCGGCTCATGGGCTACCATGATAGATCATTGCACGATGTTTACGTGGACTTAGAATATATTCGCTAACATCGGTTTGAGATTTTGTGCTCTAATTTAAATACGATTGAAGTAAAATCGACGGGAAATAGTCACCAGTGCTTATTTTTACATTCTTTTCCGAATCTAATCGTACAGAATCCGGAAGAAGCCAACGAAAAATTTCGTATTAGCGGTTCAAATTCTAACACCTTGTAAACAAGCTCCCTGAACTGTCAAAAAAGTGAGGTTAATACATTCCGTGCAATGATCTATTCATGTTGCATTGGTAGTTTCGTCAGTGCGGGTGAAAGTAAACAATTGAGTATGCGTAAACAACACGGAGAAAAACAAATATACTATAAAGCATAAATTCTACGCTAAAACCATATTCGATCCATCCAGTCATTGAAATGAATAAACCAGGTTTATACATTGATAAGAATATATCAAATATATGCATTCCAATGCATTTATCAACTTTATGCATTTCAATGCATATTTTAAATTTATGCATTGCAATGCATATTTTTATGCATATATGCATTCCAATGCATAAATCAAATGTATGCATTGCAATGCATATTTATATAAATATATGCATTCCAATTCATAAATTTAATACATATATAAATTCATAAATTCATAATAAAATAACATACTGCCACTAATACCACCTAAATGGTATAGTGTCTCTAATAAATAATAATATTGATAATAATAAAAATCGAAAAATTTCCACTTCACCCACAATTCGACAAATATTTGTCACTAGGGGCTAACTGACAAACGAAAACAATGGCTTCTTCCGTAAATTTCACGTGACACAAAGGTTATCCATGTAAGCCTCTAATTTTATCAGATAGGTGAACACTTCTTCTTCGAAATGACCGTGAAGGATTGATTAGGCGAGTTTTCAATGACGAGCAATTTACGGAAGCAGCCATTGTTTACGTTTGTCAATTAGGCTCTAATGAATTTTTTTTGTTGAATTGTGGACGACCCGGACACTTTTTGATGCACTTCGGATGTTAAAACAAAGAAGTTTTTCCCAAAAAAGCTGCTGCTCACTTAACTTTGATGTGCGAGCTTCAAACAACGAATGCGAACAGAGGTTGGTGGATTGAATGCGAAATGCACGCGCTTTCAGGAGATAAAAGAAAATTAGGTTGGAACCAGTTTCAACCTGCGATACCCGAACTTATTGTCAGTGCAAACCTCAATCCGATACTAGTAACAAATAAAACCATACACACTGAAGCTTAACACACAACAAGCCGACCTAATTTTGATACCCGATCCAGTTTGGAACAGGATCAAAAACTAATTCTCTATTAAATTTGCGCAAGTCGTCCAAGCTTCTAAAGTATATAACACCGGTAACGTAATATGCACGGAAAATAATAATTATCTAAAATGTATTGCAATGCATAAAATATATTGATTCAATGCATACTTTTTATGCATTGCAGTGATTTAAAAGGAATAAAGCGTAGAAAGGAATATATAATATGCTTTTCAGCATTTTCGATATTCTCCGTGAATTTGAACAACTTTTATGCATAGTGTATCGTTGACATCTGTTAAGTTTCATTGTTATTAATACAGCAGTTCAAGTCATGTCGTCGGAACAAGAAATTGTCCGTGAAAAAATGTTGTGCACCTACAATCAAAATCCAGAGGCGTTCCACCGATGCATCGCTGAAAAGCTTGGTATTGCGATTGTGTCTCGTGTGATAAGAACCTTTAAGGAGCGTTTGAGTGCTCAAAGGAAGGAAGGGAGTGGTCGTAAAAGTGGTCCAATGGACAGTAAAAGGGCCAGGAAAGTGGTGCAGCAGTTCAATAACCGTCCAAACATGTCGATTCGAGATGCCGCTAATAAGTCCAAGGTGTCAGTCGGATTTCTGCAGGAAACCATAAAGCGTGCTGGGTTACATGTATACAAGGTGAAAAAAGCCCCGAAACCCGAAAATGAAAAGCAAAAGAAAGCACAAAGGATCAACTCTGTTTTGGCCTGATCTAGTATGCTGTCACTATGCGTCGAAACGTGCTGGAATGGTATGAGCAAACGGAGTGAATTGGTAGACGTATGAGCACAGATCGGAGCAGGTACTATGATCTGTATTCAGACTGACAGGAGACTGGACGTTGCCAGGAGGCGGTCGCGGAGAGGTTTTCTTGTGAATTTTCGGAACGACAAAACCACCCAACCGTTGCAATTCATTTACACAGATTTATGTGGGCCAATGAGCAACTTTATCCTCGGAGGATATCGGTAGCTAATGGTTGTCGACGATGACTTCAGCAGGTATCTTGTCCTGTACTTGCTGAATGATTTATCTGTCAATCGATTTTTTTTTTCAGAACCCAGTTCAGGTATAAATACCAGGGACATTTAAATTAGACCGATTACAGCCTCGCAACAATCAATATGAAACTAGAGATTGAAAATTGGCTCGCTACTTTAGAACCCCATTGGTCGCAACTGCACCTCCATGGTACTCCATTCTTTCTTTATACTGTTACTTTGACATTATTCGAGGGTTTATTAGCTGGGAATCATATTTTGAGGCGGGATTCTTTGAAAGCCAAAAAAATCGTCTCGTCCAGCCCTGATTGTACTGTCTTAAAAAAATGTTATACATTAATGCTGGCTCAAACCGGTATTATCCTCGGAGTAAATCCCATTCATAAACGTCCCGCTACCCTCAACATACCACTCCTCCTATTTAAAACTTACCGCCATAAGTGGTAGAACACTTACAGTGATAAGAATGCATCATTACTGTCATAACTGTTCCAAATTCCTCAAATACCGTCGCGCTATTTTTTTTTCCTCACCGAAATGGACATAACTTTCGACATCACTCCATCGGTGAACGAATAGGAAATGACTAATCAGTACGGACATTCCATTAAAGTAAAAACATTGCCGCGCTCAAAGAACGCAACGAAAGAAAACTGAAATGCAATAAATAGATATGAAACTGCATTGATAAGAGTCGCCCCACTAGCAGCGAAGCGAAAAACATTAAAAATGTGTCACATGCTTCTCGGATTTCCCTTTTAACTACATCTGCGTTGGTGCGTCGTATTTATTTGAATGCCATATGTGCAACGTGCATTTGCTTTTCTACGGAATGCGTCTCTAGGTCGTGGAGCGTGAAAGTAAATGATTTTCCTTTTCCGTACTTGATATCTCCAGACGCACTTCCATTCGAAAGAGTCCAATTGGAATTCCTCTGTCTGACGTAACGTAATTTGCGGTCAGCCCGTTTAGCACAATCATGAAACGAGATATCGCATTGTGCCAGTGCAATCTGCATCCAGTTGACCCAGTCCCGTTTCGTTGTGCGGATCGTAGTTCATGACTTTCTCTCTCTCTCACTCTGTCACTTGTTTCTTCTCGTTTCATATTTTCGGGGGCGTTGCCACCTTCCTTAAATTCGATGTCCCATCATCACACTCGCCACAACCCTCGGTCACGCTATCAAGACGGCCACGAGTGTCAACCGATCCACACGATCAAGGACCTGTTGGAGTTCGAGCACCATCCCGTAAGCTGGCGCAAGTTGGTGCTCCCGATCACGCCCAGATCCCGATCGAGGCACCTCGGAGAACGCTATCAGGAGATTGATTTCGACTCCGGAGTGACGGACTTTGTGGACGATAAAAGCCGACCGCAGGTGTTGCTCTGTCACGACTTCAAAGGAAACTACCTGATCGATCGGTTCATCAGCGGAACAGAGGGGCAAGAATGGGTGGACTATCGATTCTACAACTGGGCTGCCGTGGACATATTCTGCTACTTCAGCCACAACTTCGTGACCATTCCGACACTGCAGTGGTTGAATTGTGCGCACAAAAATGGCGTCAAGGTGATCGGGACGTTCATCGTTGAAGGTGGCAATGTCACATTGCTGAAGGACATCCTACAGTCGGAAGAGTTCATGCGGAAGGTGGCGGATGCGCTGATAACTGTGGCAAGGATTTGCGGGTTTCAGGTAACAAAATAAAATATGTCTGCGCAGTAACGAAATTTTTAATTCTACTCACATCCCTCAGGGCTGGCTGCTGAACATCGAGTGCGCGCTGGAAGAAGACAAGATTTCACTATTGAAGGAGTTTGTAGCCTACCTCACTCGGAAATCACACGAACGTATCCCAGGCAGCCTGGTTATCTGGTACGATTCCATCACCGAGAAAGGTCTCCTCAGCTGGCAGAACGAGCTGAATAGTCTCAATCACGGTTTCTTCGCGGCCTGTGATGGTATTTTTCTGAACTACACATGGAACAGAAAACATCTGGAGCGGTCGGAGAACTTCATTCGCAATTACTATCCCCGACGGAAATTGGACGTCTTTGTAGGAATCGACGTGTTTGGGCGAGGTCAAACCGCCAAGCTTGACACTCACTCGACACTGGCCACGATCATGGAGTTCAAATTCTCCACGGCGATCTTCGCGCCCGGATGGACGTTCGAATCGCAAGAGGAATCGATGCGACGGGACCAACTCGATTCAGATAATCGCAACGTGCGATTTCTGAAGTTGAATGATCGCTTCTGGAATCTGCTGTGGAAGTATCTGTTCGTCCGTGGACCTTCGGAACTGCCCTTCTATACATCCTTTTGCCTTGGTTCGGGCAAGATAAGGCATCGATTGGGAAAACTACAGAACCGCTCGTGGTTCAATCTTTCGGACCAAGGATTCCAACCGACCATCCCGTATGCAACTCTGGATAACGTGGTTCCAGTCTATTGGACTCACAGTTTCGAGTCGGCCTTAGATGGTGGATCGTGCCTGCGGGTTGAAGATGCGCATCCAAACTGTCGGCTGTTCGCGTGTGATTTTGCTTGCAGGGGAGATTTGTTAGTGGCTTATGCGTTTCAGAGAAGTCATGCAGACAGTGGGTCCGACGTGAGCCTGCTGTTGAAGGCGTACAACACGAGATATCACGATGTGGTGAAGATCGTTTGTGGTGGTGAAAATTGCCATATCAGTGAGAGAAGCAACGAGATGAAGGCGCTGCTGTTGGGTCCGGAAGATTTCCCAACGGTGCTGGAGTTGAGTGGACAGTTGAAGCTGCCACTGGTGGCCGGCATCAATGGGTGGGAGATAAGGTGAGTAGAGTCGGTAATTTTCATTAAGAATGTAACTTTTCTGATTTGTTTGTGTCAATTGACGTCACTTAAGTTGTGCGAGATTTAATTTAGATATTGCGAATTAAAGTAGAAGTTTTCGACTAAGTTTGTGTAGTTCTGTCTATCGGATGAGTAGCAAATCAGTTATTTCTAAACTACTGTAAATATTTTGGTAAATTTCACGAATACTGTAAGTACCTATTCTATGTTTGTGATTCTTGTATTAATTTTACATTTGGAATGATTTTTAAATAGAATGTATTATGTTTACACTACATCAGTATAGACGTCAACATGTCGAGAAAATGAAAAATTCTAACACGGACATAAAAAACCGATATCAAATGACAAGTAATTACTCGAAGTGATCAAAGATTTAAAATTTTAAATCTACAAGTTATGAATAAAATGTGTTGTCTGCTGATCGACTCGAAGGTCTCAAAACATTTCAGAAACGTTGTCATCAGCAAACTTAGCAACCGACAAATGTTCTAAGGCAACTGTGAATAATATATCCTAGTTGCCTTAGATTGATGAGGAATAAATATTTTCTTCACTACAACACTTAGCAAAGCCTGGCCTAGTTTCAATACCACTGTCATTTTAATATATGATGGGCTCATAAGCAGACAGCAGCGCGCAAATGGATACACACCTACATCTAAAGCGACTATGTTGGATTTTTAGTCAGTTTTGAAACAAGTAGAAATTAACCCCGTTAACTTAAAAGTTATACACATTATCGATTTACTTTATCGCGGACTATAATTTAGAAGAAAAATTAGTAATCTCCATTTAATTCCAACTACCTTTGCTTATCTTTGACAGATACGCGTATTTCGTCTACAATGTGCAGACTTCTTCAGTGTCTCGTACTAATAACTCGACTGCACAGTCGAGTTATTAGTACGAGACACTGAAGAAGTCTGCACATTGTAGACGAAATACGCGTATCTGTCGAAGATAAGCAAAGGTAGTTGGAATTAAATGGAGATTACTAATTTTTCTTCTAAATTATAGTTACAAGTATTCCACTAAACAGCTCAAACCCTCTAGGATTTATCGCGGAATTATTCTACCGGTTCCCCTATTGGTGACCCCAACGCAATGGCGCGGCACGCCAAGCAACAATAACGATCTGCTTCGTCAACGTCGTGGATTCCAATATGCCAGAAGAATTCGCTGATATTGCTGCTGGAGTTGCAGTCAAACTACCAGATTTCTGGAAGTATGATCTTCTGATGTGGTTCGCGCAGGCCGAAGCACTACTTGATTTGGCTAACGTCGTTGTACGAGACCATACCATAAAAAAAGTGAAACGAATTGATATCTTTATGATGTTAGACTTTACCCTGACAGCCCGTCATATGCCATGTAGAAATATTTTCGCAATATACTGGATGGAAGATTGGTTAGCCCTCTTGTGGGCCAAAGTTTTCACCTTGTCGATGGCGAGAGGCCTTATCTCATGCTATAAACATGCATGTGAGACCAAGAATTTGACTAGCAGTGAAAGTATCACATATTCTAGTCATTTTTTCACTGCCACGTCGTATAACATTTATTTAAAGGCACTAACATCAGGTGTGATACTGGTGGGTTATGCCTCAATTCACTCTTAGACTTCTAACTTTCAATCAACGGAAAACGACTAAAAGTATACTTTTCAGCTTCGTGGCAATTTATGTTGTTGTTTATCCATTTGTTTTATTGAATAAATAAATAAATACTATCGGAATGTAATTGCACCATTTCATTCCCTCTTGGTAAACACAATTTGAAGCAGTAGAGTGGACCTTTCCATTTGATTTATATCAGTAGCAGTGTTTGATGAGTGATATACAGTATCATATAATCGTTGCAAGGCGGTCAGATTGAGTAGGAACATGAATCCTCCAAACCAGACAGTAAATGAATGGAAGAGAGAAACAAATTAAGGATAAACTCGCTAGATAGGAATCAGAATCGCATATGCCTAGGTTTCATATTTGAAATATTTTTAGATTTGGAATAACTACAGATCCCAAGGTGAAGAGTAGGCTAGGAATGTAGGGTTCGGACAACAATTAAGGGCAGTGAATGCGCTAGAGTTGTTAGAATTGGGTTCCGATAGGGTTTGGCTGGGTTACAGTGATTCGAGGTGTTCGGTCAAAGAAACGAAAAATCTTTTTGAGAATGTCACCAATAATCTCACATACACCCTGCATGTCATCAAATACTACAATCTCCTTTCTATACTCTTTTTAATGTTACTAACTCTATGCTGGCGGCTTTGAATCCACTATGGCCTCGCTCTTATTGACCCACCAATCACTGCAAAATGAAAATGAAATGAAATGATATACTGGATGGAAGATTGGTTAACACGTTCCATGTCTTCAAATCCAAGTAGTCGTCAGCCACATAAGGGCTTATGCTGAATCATTCTTGATGACAGTCATTACCTCAACATTTAGAATTGATATAATTCAAAGTCGGTACTAGATATTGAAAATTTAATCCCATCAGTTTGTATGCTGACTTGTTGTGAGCAACCTGATAGAGTTCGATTCGATGTTCATTCACTAACAATCGAGATTTATCAATTTGAAATAGCAAGGTAAGTTTGCAAGAGAGAGATAAAAGATAGGAAAAAATACATGGAGCAGCGATTCACCTTAAGCTTCATCTCGAAATTCACAAACGATATTCGGCATATCACAGTTCAATGTGGTTGCAGAGTCCTTATTCAGAACTGAAACGATTTCACCAATCGTGCGACAAATTCGCTGCTGATCAATTTTATGACAACGAGCTAAAAAGCCTCCTGGGTTCGCCTTGTTCATTGAAATTGGAATTGCGTTAGACAGTTTCAGCATCGAAAGCCCTGTATTGTGATATGTCACAGAAGAACGTAAGACCCTACGTTCTACCTCAACATCGAGGCGCGGTCCTCCGACACGTCCATTTTCTGAATCAACCAGGAGTATGTTCCGCCCGTCGTCTTATGAACAAGTATTTAAAACTGCTCCTCTTCGAAACATCACATCGAATTTCTCATTTCAGCGTACATGTAACCGTCACTACAGACCAAGGAAGACCATTTGAATCCGAACTGTTTCGTGAATTAGGTAACACGATGCTTGGATTGCGTACGTGGTTTCGATCAGATTTTGAATGTTCTATTGCGGCATTTGTGTATGAACAAGCGCTGCGGTGTTGGCAAGGCTGTTGTTCAAATCTGCCAACAGGGAAACAGATATCGGCCTCGTTGACATCATAGAGTACACAAGACTTTTTAGCAACTCTCGACATGGTTCCTGGATAACTTCATCACGGGTTTTCTTCAGTTTCAGACCTCTTTCGATAGCGCTTCGGAATGAATTACATTCAGCTATTCCTAACTTCCTGAGTATCTACTCAATATTAGCTGTCTGCGACAATAGAATTTTACCACATTGCTGACTGCACTAGATCTTCACTCCGAGAAAATGTTTCACTACACAGTCAGTCATACTGAACTCATTGGACAGCTGCAGCTTTGATTTCAGCATAGGAAGTAGGTGGATCTGCAGGATTTGAAATTACGTCCACAGTAAGACTCCGCATCGTTCACAGCATCATGATCTTGATTCTTTCCCTCTTGCTCGTAACGTATTGAAACTATTAGCGGTCCATCTTTCACCAGAATTGAAGTAGGTACTTGCAAATAGCATACATAATTCATCAAAGCGTACATCTGAGGCAATGAAAAACTTCCTAGCTGGTTTGTCCGGCAAGTGGTAACCATTAGGGGCGTCTCCTAGCATAATACCTTTATGGATTTTTGCATCAAGCTTCTTTCTTAGTTGGTTAGGGCTACCAGCATTTCTGACGGATGGTTGCGAACAACAAATTGATCTTTGTGAAGTAGCTTTTCGTAGATTTTCCTTATCAGCAATTCCGTTACACGGCCCTTTAAGGGAGTAGTTGATGCTTAGCATCGAATAGAAAATTCGAGTTTTGCAGACGTCCGCTGACTCGTAGGAATCCGTCCTCGTCTAAGAATGGTTTCACCGCTGCCTATCGTCTAGGCATTTCACCGCGTTGCACGCAGCGTTGCCACATTATTTTTCGTTCCCATCTATAATTTTGGCCAAAAAAAATCTTTTTCATCTGCAAAAATCTTTGCTTCAAATTTTGTGTTGTAAAAGGAAAACGAACCAATATACGAGGAATTCATGTTTTCTGGGCAAATCGATTATTGCACTTAAGCCCTTCTGGTAGGCCAGTATTGCCATGACAATGAATCATGAAGTCTAGACAAAATCGTCAAAAGGTCGAAAGTAACAATTGGAAACAATGACTTAAAACATAAATTTCCTGGATATGCCAGGTTGCTAACATCTTTATCCACTACCGACGGGAAGGTAATAACTCCCTGTATCTGGTGCCATTTTGATTGTGGGAGAAAGCAGGTCCCAGAAAAATACTCTAGAAGTCATTGTTTACAAATGTTACTATCGACCTTTTGACTATTTTGTCTAGAAGTGTTCGTTCTGATTATTTAAAGTTCAAAGATTGGTGAACAAAATCGCAATGGAATTAACAATCAATAATTATTATGATTTGTGTACATAAATTGGCTGAGTTTAGATTTTGGTTTTGATGTTAATGTTAGCTGGTCAGCTCGTCCTTTCCTCTTTTGGTGACCGTAATCAGGTGGTTCCGGATTTAAGACTTATTCAGATTGTATTGCAAGAAAACTCGCTCCACTTCTGCCAAAGAATGCGGAATTAGTAAAAAGTTCGTACTTTTCTTAGCAAGTGAAAAGCCAGCTTCCCATCTGCTCTTTTGAAATACAGACGGTTACTTCAACAAGTGTCGAAGTCTTCTGATTCGTCCACCTACCATTCGAGAGTTTCGGATCTTAGCATTTCTCCTGCAGCCATCCCGATATATATTTCCGACTTCTCATGAATATGTTTCTCGAAATCTGAAACTCCTTAGTCCGTCAGGTGTTTTAAGTAATCTTCCTAACAAAAATTTGGATCTGGAACTGTTTATCAATTGCATACTTTTAGTGGCGTCTCGTCCATTTATGCACCTCGTGCACTGCACAGTCTAAAATTGTATATTTCATGTATTATCAAATTCATCGATTTAATACTCCGTTAATACTCGCAGACTGGGCATTTCAAATGGTGCACCAGATCCTGTATATACCACACGTGGATCGTTTGTAGATGTTTTTTTCTCCTATAACTTGATTGCCGATGTGTTAGTGTCTGTTTTGTGCACTTTGTGGCCTGCACAGTGTAGTTTTACTCACTGGCTAGTTGCAATTTTATTCTGTTGTTTCGGGACATTGAAAAGGTACTTTTTGTGTCATATCACAAGAGACTCGGCAAAGGATGAACTATGTAGCAAGATATTGTTGTCAAAATTGACGTTCGGGTCCGAAAGAAAGTGCACAACCGGTTAATTTTCTCACGAGAAGCCACTGCATACTTTTGTATCGATTTCTGGACCCGAACTCACTTCGGAGCCTGGTGCCTGGTTCACACCACTGCTTAGCGTCTTGTTTTGATTCAAGATCATGATGGTAGACCCAAAGCTTATCCATAGTGATGAATCGACACTGAAAATCCTTTTTATCCTTTTGAAATTACTCCAAATGTTGCTCAGAAAGTCGCATTCGATGTGTTTTTGTTGCATTGTTAGCAAATGCGGCACCCATTGTGTACACAGTTTTTTGAAACCTAAAACTTCAGCCAAAACATACCATGTTGTTCCAAGTGAGATGCCTATGGTGTCCGCTATCACATCAACAGCCGATTGATGATCTTTCGATACCACATCCTGTATTTTCGCTGTTTTCTGGTGTGCATTTTGGACGTCCTGAGCGTGGATTGTTTTCAACGCTTATAAGGCCACGCTTAATTTTCAAAAGCCATCGTTGAACGGTTGGAAATAAAGGAGAAGACTCCTTAAATACTTTCACCATCTTTGCATGGATCGCAGTAGCCGATAAACTTTCAAAAGCAAAGAATTCATTTACTGCACGATATTCGGATTTTTCCATTTTTTGAAAAATACACTGACATGTCAACTTCGAATGGCTTGTGGGCAAATAATGATTTGACAGATCGAAATGAGTTTTTGAGAACGTTGACTTAAAAAATAAAATATTAAAATGGCGTAGAAATTTTGATTTTTCTACACCCAAACGTTAAAAAGATGGCAAAAAAAAATGCAAATGCAGTTTTTGCAATCATATCTTGAGAAATTCGCATGATTCAGAAAAGGTAATTTTGCCATGTAACGAAGCCATGCAAGTGTGTTGGTAGCACACAGATTCCGCGAAACAAATTTTTCGTGTGCTTAGTGCCTCGTCAGTCGAAGCAACCGTTACGTCTTTCTTCAACCGCTTTCTTCACCTTTTCAATATGGTTGAGACAATACCACAGAATGCCGTAACGCTATTGGCCACTGTTAGAATTCCGCTGTCATGTGTTCTATATTTATTTTCACTCGTCATCACACTCCAATCTCCCTCTCATCAAGTTTCTTCTTTATGAAATAAACGAAGCCACGCAAGTGTATGTGAGAGACATTTGCTTCATTGCTGTATCGCCGAGTGCCTCGACAATCGAAGCAACTGTTGCGCTTGGCTGAATGGTTACAATCTAGCGCCATGACGCAGACGGCCCCGGTTTGAATCTCGGTTGCGTATCTTGATTGCTTTTTTTGTGAGCCATTGAACTTCCAGACTCCAATCTTATACTCCTCACTCACACATGAAAACAAATGAAACAAAATCTTACGAAATTGCATTACAATCTTGCTTTTTTATTTTAGGTGTATTGCTCCATAGGCGTCGCTTTCAAACTTTTTGACTAACTTAGTATGTATAGGTATTCGCACTGCAAGATTATTTTAAGGATAACAAAAAATCACGTTCGAAATAACTATGCTTCGAATAGCAAAAATAAGTATCTAGAACATTATTCTTACGTCCCGAAACTCCTCTGCATGAATGCATAAAAATATTTCTAAATTAGAAAAACAGTAGGAGCAATCTCTTGCGGAACTTTGAAAAAAAAAACAAAACACTTCTCCAGCGGAATACCTGAAGAAATTATTGAAGTTATATCTGAAGAACTATATGTAAGAATCCTTGCAGACATCTTAAAAAAAAATTGAAAACAAATCCCTTGCGGAATTTTTAAAGTTAAGAATTAAATATATGAGATTATGGAATTTAGGCAAAAATTCTCCTTAGATTTCTCCAACAAATCACGATTTTTTTTTCCAAAAATTACATCAGGATTAACCGTTTAGTTTTTGTGTTGTTCTTTCAGGTGTCCTCCAGGGATTCCTTTAAAATCACAGAACTTCACAAGATCAGGTATTCCACAAACATTTCATCACAAGAAAGTTTTGAAAAACTGCCGATGCAATGCCATAAGAAACTCCTGAAAAAATCCATGGAGGAATGCCTACAAACGTCTGAAGAATTCTTATAGAAATGCCAGAAAGAAAATATCGAACTGAATGTCTGAGAATCTTTGAGAAATTTTATAAAATTTTCTTTAAAAATCATCTCAAAAATATTATGGAAAAATCATCGATAAGCGCCGGATTTTGGTCCGTACTGACATTACTCCAATGACACGACACCGTTCTGTTAGTCAGTTGATTTCGGCCACAAGCTTGCGAACGAAAACTTGCAGTTGATCCAAGGGTTTCTTTATTCGAGCCAAAATTATTTGATTATCGGAAAACTATTTGATTTCTTGGATATCAAACCTCAGCGTAGGAATCACCTTATCCACCAGCTTGGAAAACAGTAAGGTGGTACACAACTCCAGTCTAGGAATGGTCATCTTTCGGATTGCGAACAGCGGAACTTCTTAGTTGATTCGGTATCCAAACCAGACTAGAAGTTGTTTATGTAAGAATCAACGTGCATCCAAAAATCCGTAACTTTCCTATACCCGTTCTAGTTGTGGTCCAATATTCAGCCGTACTTTAATAGCCATGGTTGGACTTTTGTTTAGCAAGTACGTCGTGAAGAATACTGCTTTAGTACGATTAAATACGTACGTTCTACAACACTATGTTGTTGCGGCGAGTAAGCAATCGTCGGTTAAAAATTGAATCCCCTTCTGCTTGTAAATGTTTCGTTGCTCGTTTGAACACTATTCAGTACCTTGGTCTACCGTCAAATTACTGATCTTGAGGTTCTAGTGTGCTGATACCATTGCTTTATATTTCTGGAAGCAATCAAAGACTTGTGACTTCCTCTTGATGTTGTAGATCACCGCTTAATAACTGAAGTCTTCTATGAATGAAACAAATCAACGACAGCCATCCCAGCCAGAGAATCTATCGGTCAGCAAACATCTGAACGTATCCACTTCCGGCAGCCATTTAATGCTTCTCTATTCTGTTTGCCCTTGACGCATGTTTCACGGAAATCGATCTTCAGTTTATCTTCCATTCCGGTGACCATTTCGTGCTTCATCAAATTTTCCATGGAATTTTGACTGGCGTGACCTAGACGACGTTGCCATGCAGAACTCTCATCAGAACTCACATTTGCCTTTGGTGTAACTTCATGAGGAAGCTCGTACATATTACTTCATAAACAAGCTTCTGCAATCACCTGAACATCGTGCTTCATTATAACTTGTTTCCTTCTATTTCTGCAACAGCAACTCAAATCCAGTTTCGGATAATTTCTTCATAGAGAATCCACACAGCATACAAGTTCATTCGATTTGTTCAGAGGTGCGGATTGATTCACCATAAACGAAACTGCTTTAGTTTACAAAGTTGGCTCCCCCTTGGCATTTCTTCTGCCGACAATCTTTCTGCATATGCCCTACCTTCCCACAGCGGTGGCATTTACCTATAAATTTCTCGGGTTTACTGTCTCTTCCTCCGACAAATGCTGCTCCCTTCTCCGGCAGCCGTTTTCAGTTCTCAACTTACGCCGCATCGACAATCCTTCTAAACCCTGCCAACTGCTTACGTAAGACCGCCTGAATTGCCACAGACTTCGTGGCAAAAGTATCCTCCAGTGCCTTCCACATCGTCTTGGCCAATTGTTTCTCCCAAACTATCTCAAGACATTCGTCCGAAATGAACCAGACTAGTAATAACTAGTAATTGGGAAAACAAGGTAATTTTTTATAACGTTTGGTCCAATCTTGGTACAAAGAGTAGGGATGCTCTTAGCGCAACGCATATAGTGTGATGTTGCTTTCTTTTATTTGAAGCCAAACTGAGACATCGAATCTTACGCAAACGTCTGAAAAGAGATTTGTCACGGTAGTCAATCTCTTTTTGTTAATAGCTGGCTATGTAAAGCTATACATTCCAAAAAGATCTCATATAACCTAGATGTGAATTTATGAGTATTTTATTGATAATGGCTTATATTTGCAAATAACCTATCTAAGAAATCACATTCCATCGCAAAATGAACCTCCCAACCTACTAATAAACATTCACCGATTACGTCGTACCTCAAATGGCAAAACTATAAAATCATTTCATCTGTCCCCATCGTCACATGCTAATCGATCTCATTAACTTGCAGATACTACTACCTCTCGTTCGAATCCATCAACCAACCGGTGTCGATCGTGGACATTGGCGTGGAGATCACGAAAGCTGACCCCAAGGACTACGTCCTGCTGGGGGCCATTTCGCTTCAGGCCGGTTTCCCAGCGAGCCGCGATCGCATCAGGAAGCGCTCGCTCGTAACGTTCACCGCGTGATCGTAAGTGATTCTCTCGATGACAATTAACAACTACAGTACGTTACACCGATCTATTAATATATACACAAATGCAAACAGAGAATTGAAATGAAGGTGCAGCAGCATGGACCGGTTCTTCTTTGCATTATTACCCGCAATCGTGTACGGCACGTCACTATTCTGTACGGAGGACAACGAGATGCTTCAGGAAGGTCAACTGCCCGGCCATTCCGGACTGGTTAGTACTCTGTTTACATACATACGTTGCTCTTATAATAGTTGAAGATCGATGCCATGTTGCTGCCGGTTTAATTTGCAGTCTTCGAAGGCGCCACGATTTTATAAACCTGTACTTGATTGCCACATATATGATTATGACGCTTCACTAGCGTACAATATATCGATTTTCTTCCAACTTAATTCACCGGTCAGTCGATGACGTCCTTATTTGATAATTAATCCTAATTCGAGTTCAAACAAACAACAGAGCTGCGGTTCAAATTAGAGCCTGACATAACCAATGGAAACCGGCTTCTCTTTGCATACGATTGCATCCAAGCAGTCAGGCAGATGTCGTAATCAAAATGTGTGCGGATCGTTGTTATCCATCATCATATCTCGGCGACTACTGCGCTCATCATCCAAATTCAAAATAGCGTGCCCACGGTGAAGCAGGTGGGGTGAAGTCATCGAACTGATACGCGGAACGTCAAAAAGGTTAAACACTCAGTTAAGCCGCGCGGATTGTGTTAAATAGCAATAATTTTCCATAGAAAGGCAAACAGTTCCCATCCAATTTGCGCATAGTTTGATCACGTGCAGTGCATAGAGCGGAAAGCGCCAACCAACCTCGGCGGGTCGGGAGGAATGTAAACGGAAGGAAAAGGTTGCACATTTTCCGAAAAGCATCTTTGTCGTCGTGCATGCGGGCACAGGGGAATTTCCAACTTCCCTTTCTACTGGATTGGCCTTATACTTTATGACTCCCGGTAGCGTGGATTACCTACCATAACTACCCAAATAAAAAGCAGCCCCAAGCACGTGACGATGATGATCATGATCATCCTATTTGCTGGGCGGCAAAGCCTAATGAATGAGAAAGTGCACTGCTTCTGGTGTTGTAGTCAGAGTCACTCACTCCGAAGAAGAGAAAGAAAGCACTCAAAATCCCTCGGAGAGAGAATCCGAGTTCGAGTGAGTAATCCGAACCTCCAAAGATGGGATCAGGTATCGGAGTGGATGGAAAGTGAAAGTAACCTGTGTGCGGATCGGGTGGAGAGACGATGACGACGGTTGGCGGGCGATGATGATCACGGATGACGATCACAGCAACAGAAGGGTGTGTGTGGCGCGGATGAGTTTCGTAGAGGTTTTGTTGCACTTATGAGCTGAAGTAGATGGGTGGTTCAGGGTGGGGTTGGCAGGTGAGCGAGCTTGTCGGGGCTGAGCATATTGTGATGATGAATGAGGAGGCGGAATAGGTTATGCAGTGGGGTTTTTATCGTGGTGCTACAAATTTGTTTATTATCTTAAGTGATTTGTTGAGGTTGATAATTATGTTTCGAGAGGAGGAGAATAAAGATGATTTGTTTTTGTTTGAATAGTGTAAGAGTGCAATGGAAGAAGAAGAAAGTAGATTTAGAGCATTATTTTGAAATTCAAACTTTGGCATGTTGAATTCGTCCTATATGAAGAACATGGATGCTAGTTGTTTTACATATGTCTTTTGCAAGACTGATGAAATGTTTTCAGCCACCGCTATTCTCCGTGATTCAACATACGCCTCGAATTGCAGCATGTCGGAGGATTGTGGCTGCCTTAACTGCAGCACGCCGTGATGCTCGCTTCATTGGAAGCCGAGAACACTTCTACACGTCCTCGAGTAATCACTGGGTTGTTTGATAAAAGGGTTGACATTTTGGTAAAAGATTCGGTGAATTGTCAGTTCTAGTAAATCATTTATATATTAGATCGATTTCCTATTTGAAACGGTTTGTTGTACCAATAGTACAAATGACGCTTTGATTTAAACCAACAAGAAGGATGCTGTTAAACGGTTGATGAAGGTTCTTCATTGCGAAAACAAGTTAATTTTCAATAACGCTTGAGAGCCGATTTGGACCAATTTAAACCAACAGTACGGATGCTGTTGAGGACACTCAAAAAGTGTGATGGTGGTCTATCAGTGAGAAAATAAGGCAAGTGAAATAACGCTTTAGAGCCGATTTATCTTAATTTGAACCAACAGTAAGGATGCTCTTGGGGCCACTCACAAAGTATGATGGTGATTCAGAAAATAAGGCAAAATTAAAGTAACGCCTGAGAGCCCATTTGACTCAATTTAAAAGTGTGGTAGTGTTTTTTCATTGGCAGAATACTTTCAATAAGTGTATTCTACTAGTAGTAACTATTTTACTACTGAACCTAATATCGGCATCAAGCAAGGTGTACTTTCTAAAGTGCAATCTATTCTAATCCACCTAAAAAATTACGATTGAAGTAGGCAGGTGAAATTAGAATCTCTAGAAGCATGTCGTACCTTCTGGCAACTGTATGCTTCTATTGAATTCCAACCGGGGGAGACTTGGTCATATACCCAATGATTTCCTTATCTCCGATCCGCTCAACCAATCGCTATGTCTGGTCGCTATGTGGGCGGAATATGTCTCGAGGGCGGACAACTCAAAGCAGACATCTTTCAAATTTGGAGAGCGGCACAGAAAATCAAATACGTTCTTTAAAATGAAAATGGACATTAACCTAAAAATGTGAACGTGAAAACTCAGTCCATGGTGTATTTATGCTTGTTCTCGTATTCATGACTGCCGTTCACGGATTTTATTTCCCTATATAACCACTTGATATCTCATAGCAAGATGCTAAGAAGCGGACCGGAAGACTCAAGGAGCTACCTGCCTCATCGACTGTGGTCGTTAGCCTTTTGTCCAGTTATTCCTATCCCTACCTACCGTATGTTGGCTGGGAATGAGAGGGATGTGGCGTACTGCTCTCTTCGAAGGGTGCAGTCTATCTGACCGTCTGTTCTCTTGCTGATCAATGGTTCTCTGGCCAGACTGGGCGAACCGCAACCTGTTGACATCACCAGAAATGTTGATTCTCCCCAACTGCTCGTCTAGCAGGCGGAGGTACTCCATCCATTGACAAGCGTTGGATATTGAATCGTATCGTTCTGTTACTTCTGAAACTCGTGTGGCTGGATAACCGCGCCTGAATCTCAGCAACAACGAGATAATGACCCGAGTCGATATTAGGGCCTCGGAAAGTCCTGATATCAATGACATCTGAGAAATGTCGCCCATCAACCGGCACGTGGTCTATTTAGGAGCAGGCATCGCCATTTGGGTGTCGCCAGGTGTGTTTGCGCGTATTCTTACGTGCGAAGTAGGCACTGCTGATCGCCATCCCTCTAGCGTCTCCGCTGACTATCTTGACATCCTGTTTTGGGCACTCTCCGAAGGCTTTATCTTGGCTCTCGTAGAACTCGTCCTTCATGTCATCAAGCTTTTCGTTTGTTGGCGCATATATGCTGATCAGACTGTAGTTGAAGAGCTTGCCCTTCATTCTCAACACAGAGATTTGGTCGCTCATCGGTTTCCATTGAATAACTCGCTTCATCTGCATCCCGATCACTATAAAGCTACTAGAAATGAGAAGACTCGACATTCAAGTTATTTGTACAGGACACTGAAGAAGTCTGCACATTGTAGACGAAATCCGCGAATCTGTCAATATTAGCATAAAGGTAGTTGGAATTAAATGGAAAACACTAATTTTTCTTCTCATTTCTAGTTACAGGTATTCCACTAAACAGCTCACACTTTCTAGGATTCACTATAAAGCCAACACCGTTGTAAAGGCTGGCTGAACGTAAATTGGTACGCACAAAAAAAACTGTAATTTGTTATTTAATAAGTTGAAAAAGTTCATTAATGGTTACTTAACAGTACTTTTATTAAAACTTCAAAGTTACAGCATTAGATGGTTACGTTTCTTCATTTCGAATTCAATCTCGAACCTTGCTCTTGATGGAGCCCATCAGCGCTCGCAAAGTAGAAACGGACACGGAATAAGCGCAGTTCTTCCATTTTGCCCGCATTTGCTGGATGTCCTCGACTGCCCCATCGCTTCGTCGAAGTCGTTGCTTTGAAATTGCCCAGTATTTTTCCATTGGTCGGAATTCTGGGCAATTCGGGAGATTAATTAGTTTGGGAACAAAATCGATCTTGTTGGCAGCAAACCACTCCAGTACCACCTTTCAGTAGTGCCAGCTAGCCAAAACATTATTTCGGATGGACGGCAATACACACTGTTTCAGGCATTATTCGATGTAAACTTGGGATGTCATCGTCGAGGATGTGACGAATGATTCCGTTTTTAAGTCACCCACAACTGCACATTGCTTACCAAATCATGGCCGTCTTTGCGAACTTGTCGATGGACGAACTTAAATTTTCCCGGCACAGCTCCACGTCCAGTCGCGGTATAAAACTTTTGACCGAGAAGCTGCTTAAAATCGATTTTGACGTATGTTTCGTCATCGATCAAAGTGTGGCCCTTGTGTTTCGTCTAAATACGGTCGTACAATAGCCTTACACGCTTTTTGGCCCCGGAATTCTGCTTCATGTGGCGGTTCGGATGTTCGCTGGTTTTGTACGACTTGCATCCTTCCCTGGCAATGATGTTCCGCACCGTCTGAAAGTTGGCAGCTTACCTTCTCGCCCCATCTTGGATCGAAAGACCGGGGTTGGTTTTAATGCACCCCTGCACCTTGTTTAAAACCAGCTGACGATCCCTAGTTCCAGATCCCTAGGTCCACTGATTCCTTTTCACACTCAGGGTTTCCGTGCAGGTATTTAACACTTGACAAACTGTTGTTTTCGGCATCTTCAGTGCTTAAGCCAATTTAGAGCAGGACCATTCCGGATTTTTCAGGTGTGTGTGTTCACAATATTTTTTCTTCTTTCGAGTTCCATTTGACATTATTTCTGAACGCGATCGACTACTTTGATCAAACTTGCACCAGTTGTTCTCTATAGAAGTGTAAACAAACCACTGTCAAAGATTTTCAATTCCCAACACTAAAGGCGTGCTAGCGGCACGCGAGGGGCGTACCAATTTGCATTTAGTCAGTCTTCAGTACTCTGAGAAAAATTCTATCGTTATACCGACAATTAAATCATGGTCAAGGTGACTATTGCATATAATGGTTACAATAACCATGAAAATAGACGAATTCACCACGTTTATGGCATTCTTGACTATGATTATGGTAATATGGGTTTTCTACCTCTTAAACTAAGCAATGATGTATATTTCAATGTTCAACACTTGATTTTGAAGATTTTAAACGGAATTTTTCGAAATCGGGTCGTATATGTGAGTGTAATAGAATGAAATAGTAATTCAAAACGCAACAGTTTGTTAGTGATACATAGCATTTATTTATATTGATATATTTTTAAGGATACTTGCCAATCGTAGTAATCTATGGATTACAGTTTGACATTATTACCTGTTCGTTGTTTGACAAAACATCTTAAAATTCGGTTGAATTACAAAATACCTATTATTTTACAATGGATAATCAGCAAATCACGAACGGTATTGCAAATCTTTTATAAAATAACTCGAACTATAGCAATTATTTTTTTAAAATATGCTTTTGTTTCAGGATATTGGAAAGGTTATTCCATCTTTCGAATGCATCTTTTTGAAATTTGGGTTTCTGAAGATGGCACAGATTCTGAAAAATCCAGAAAAGTACTAAATGCAATATTTCAAACGTTTTCCCAACAAGGAGAAGTGGCAGCTTGGGAAGTTGAAAACATTTGCATTTGGATACTAAATAAGACAAGCAAAGAATTTATTTTTTGATTCTTATGTGAGGTGTCGCATGACAGGTTTTGGTCCAAGTCAAAAACTGGCTTCTTTCAATGTGGTACTGGTTACTCAGTTTGACTGACATTGATCTTGTTATCAAATTTTCATGTGATTTAAGGTGATGAATGATGGGTTTAAACCAATTCCGGCTGATTATAGACACATCATCCATATTCACCAGAATATTTCCCGGCGATGTTTTCAGAACCAGTTGACCGATTCCAAAGATATTAAAGAGCTTTGGTAAGGTCTTTTTGACATCAAATTTGAACTCAGCGCTCCAAAGTTTATAAAAGATACATGATTTTATAAAGAAATTCTCGAAAAGACTATTTTTGGTCGCGTCTCTTCTTAGTTGGAACCACTGTGCATCGCTCGGAATTTGCGTTTTCCGATTTTGAATCACCGTATCTCTTGGTTAGCCGACACATTCAAGCCAACATTTTGCAATTCAAAGTTCTTACGTTCCCAATTTCGACTTAAAAATCGCTGTCCTTTGTTCGTTGCCGGATCCGTTTGCCGGGAAATCAATCCGTTCGGTCTACTTTTGCCTCTCGTGGTTGGTAGTCTTCGGTAGACTACCAAACCAGAGTTGCGCTACCTACAAAAGGGACGCCTCCTCAATGCTGGCACGATACAGCATTATCCGCTTGTTGTTTTTTACGGGATGCCCACAGTCATAGCCATCACAACCATCAACGCTTTATCAGGGCGAGAAGATAATTTTAGCCTCCGATCTCGAGTTCCGATCGACGGTGATGAAATCAAGGCGGAAGACAAATTCATGTATCTGGGTTCATTGGTGACCGCCGACAACGACACCACTAGAGAGATATAACGACGCACTGTGGATTGAAAGCGTGCTTACTATGGAATCCACTTCAATCGAACAGTGTTCGTCGCACTACAAAGTTGACTATTCAAATGCAAACGTACTGATTTTAACAAAAGCAAGTTATTTTGAAAAACATCCAAGTCGATTAAAGTGTACAGTAGGCATAGTTCTTTTTTAAACTTACTGTTACATCAAGGCAACCCATGATTTTTCATCATTTACAGTAAAATAAAATATCGAATCATTCTATGTCCAACCTTCGAATCATTTGTTTATTTCTAAGGCCTTATCATTTGGCGACGAGAATTGAGAATCCACGAAGATGCCAGGAGGAGATCATTATGAAGATGGAATTCAAGAAGTTATTCTTCAAATGAGCCAGCTTCTACAACGGATGGCAGAGCAGCTGCAAAATCCAAAGCATCAATCCCAGGAGCAGATTTTGGAATCACTCTTTTCAAACATCACCGAGTTTGTCTTCGACGAAGAAAACGGAGTTACGTTTGGGCGTTGGTTTGACCGCTATCAAGATCTCTTCGAGAACGATGCCCGCCAAGGTCCGTCTTCTTCTCCGCAAGCTGGACACTCCTTCGTATAGCCGTTACCTCAAATACATTCTACCGAAGATGCCGAAAGATGTCACGTTTGAAGACACCGTGAAGATCCTCGAGACAATCTTTAGAAGTCAAGCATCCACATTTCGGAAGCGGTTCCAGTGTCTTCAAACTAGTAAAGAGCGAATCTGAAGATATCGTCAGTTATGGTGACTGATGGATTGACCTATTCAAACTCTGGTCTACTCAATTTGGTTCCATCTGCAATCAAGGCATGTACTCCAATCAATGAATCGAGCAAGAGATTCAACAACTAAAGATCAAACACAAAGAAGTCTTCAACGAATTCCTTGGATTGTGCAACCACACGAAGGTACAGCTCCATCTCAAGTCTGGAAGCAAGCCAGTTTTTTGCCCGAAACGACCTGCACCTTTTCATTCCGTTCCATTGGTCGACGTTGAACTCAACCGTCTCCAAAGCCTAGGAATCATTACACCTGTAGATTTTTCGGAATGGGCTGCACTGATCGTTGCTGTAAAGAAACCGGATGGCAGAGCTCGTATCTGTGCGGACTATTCAACAGGTCTCAACAACGCACTGGAAGCTAACAACTATTCGCTGCCGAATCAGAAGAAATCTTCGCCCAAATGTCCGACGCATATCTACAATGCGAGGTTACTGTGGAATCGAAAAAAAAATTCTGACGAACAACACGCACAGAGGTTTGTTTCGTTTCAACCGCTTAGCTCCAAGTGTCAAGTCAGCGCCCGGGACATTCCAACGGTTGATAGAAAGTATAACTGCCGACATTCCTGGAGTACGGCCGTTCATCGACGACGTCATCATTTCCACTCCGGCTTATAAGATGCTAGGAAGACCGATGCGAACAGTAGCAGATCTGTTGAAGCCCCCAGTCAGCAATCGTCAGCACGCTTCCGAGAAAGATGAGCATCGAGGAATCTCAAAATACTTGACCCAAGGTGATACGATGTACGCTCAAATCTGGATGCCCGGTGTGATCATCGAACGCATTGGAAAAGTCAATTATAATGTTTTGCTGGACCATCCTAGTCGACTGATACGATGTCACATTAGCCAATTACGAAATCGAGTTGAAGCAGAAGTACATTCTTGTCAAGATTCACCACTCTCTGTTTTCCTCGATGAATTTGGCCTACGACAAGCACCTGAAAACGAAGTTCTGCAAGTACAACCTGCTGAATTCAACGACGGCCCTGAAGAAGTTTCGATTGAAGAAGATTCGCCTTTACCAATACTCGAAAAAAAAGAAGCTGAAGAAGAGCAACAAGACATCCCTGAGCCAGCATCAATAGACGAGGATTCACCACTTCCGGGTCGGCCTAGAGAACTATTAAGGCTTCCTTCTAAGTTTCAAGGATATTGGTTGTTTTAAAAACGGGAGATGTTACATCAAGGCAACCCTTGATTTTTCATCATTTCCAGTAAAATAAAATATCGAATCATTCTATGTCCAACCTCCTAATCAAGAAGTTGTTTATTTCCAAGGACTTATCACTTACCAACGTTATAGTTTGCTATCTTCTAGAGATTTTTCATAATTCTATATTTATTACTTTCAGCCTCAGAAAATGCCCTGGTCCCTTAGTTCATCAACACTGAGTCCTTGCCTCTGCTTCACTGGAGTAGGCTGCGCTGTTGATCCAAGTGGTTGCAAACCAGTTCGCGCGTGTGGTATTTGCATTTTTTTGTTAGTTTTCACCCGTAATACCCTACAATTTTGTCGTAAAGTGTTCCTCGGAGTGTGGTGCCAGTGTTGAGCATCGAAAATCTCACTCAAATGTGGGCCCAGGTAGTGAAAATGAAAAAAAAATTCCTCCATCGAATAAAATTTTCTTCACCCGTTCCCGTCGTCATGGTTGTCATGTCAGCAGAATCAACAACGCAAGAAGAGCTAGTGTCGTTGTAGTGGTAGTGTATTGAACGTTACTTGTGTTGCTAGCTTGCGGTTGTGTCGGAGTCAATTTGGATGGAATGTTTTGTTAGCTTTGAACTTGATGGTTTTAAAACGAAGAGTCTCTATGTAAAAAAAATACGACACAAAGAGATAAATTTTGCTGATCGCAGTGAAAAAGATTTTGTCAGACATATTTTCCATATGTATGTGTTAGTACTTAAAAAGAAATAAGGTTCTACCTAATATGAAAAACCTATGCCTTGTGATTTGCTCACATTTCTACAATTGGATACCGGATCAAACATTCAGCTAAGTATAGTGTTTTAAATATTATTGCTCCATTCAAACATACATTAGTACAAAGAAATCTTGGCAAACATGAACGGATCATGGAAGCGGAGGCGCTGTTTACGCGGAGAAAGCCAGACGTGCGGCGTTTGCGTGTTTTTCTGTCTGTCTCTTTCTTCTACTACTCTGGGTTTTTTGCTTTCGTTTTTTGCTGTTCGATCTGTATGTATTCTCGTTGCAGTTCGAACCGGAAAGAGTCACTCACGCAGATCTATGTAACTGATTTTCCATATGGTGGCAGGGTGTTGCATCTGGAGCGCTGTGTAGCACATCAGATGCACTGCACAGCGCGCTTGATGCGCCACAGTGCAAACGTACGAAACAAGAGTGGAATCGACTGGCGCTAGTGGGGTCTTCCGAGCATTTTGAAGTTTTGCCCACGCAAACCTGTGCACGCACCGTTCGCTGTCTGAAACAAATTTTAGTACTTTCATGTTCATCTAGGCGTAATTGATGGATATATTCGTTTACGTTTCTCTGCTTGGTAATATTTTTCATTTTCAGCTGCGCATTTCTGCATTTTTTGTGGGTTTTGACTCCCTAGCCCGGTGTGTGCGTTATTCATGGTTGTTTGCCGAGTTCACGTTTGCTAATGGCTACTCTCATTTTTTATCATTTTCATTGTTTGCCCTTGTAGGAAGTGCATATGTTTGTTGGGGTTTGATTGATTTCTATTTTAATAATAAGATCTTTTATTATCATATATTTTATATTTTTATATTTTTTATGGTGCAATTGTCATGTCAACTCTAATACTTTTTTTTAAATATGTTCCCTATTATTTCCCATCTTATTACAAATATTAAATAGTCTTCTGATCACATGAAGCCTTGTTTCTATTAATATTATTTTTCAGGAAATCCCGGATGCTTGTGCACTACGTATCATCTGTGTTCGTTGTTCAACAGGGATAACCCTCTCCCTTATAACATTTCATTACATGTGTCACATATGAGAGATCGAGGAGTTCTCCTCATCTCTCCTTCTGAACTTTAACTACTATTCCATGAATTAAATCCATTCCGTCTCTAAGTAGTATAGGATTGTGTCTGGATGTTTTTGTTGAGAGATGTTGTGATTGGATATTTCACTTGTTTCGGAGGTCGTCAGGCCGGACACTTACATTGCTCAAGTTGCAATTTTTTGGATGTGGCTGTAGGCGCCATAGGGAGGAATTTTCGGAACACGTCTTGTGGAGTGGCCTGTTGATTCGCAAAAGTAGTCAAGTATCTTTTTATTGAGATGTTGTCATTGTTGATTGGATTGACGTTTGTTTATTTTTTTTCGGCTTTTTATGTCTTTTTGAATGTTGAAACATGTTAAGTGATGGTTTTGTTTCTCAGTGACAGACCAGTGGATGTCAGATGTGTTTTGTTGCTGCATGTGGCATGTACACGTAAATTACATGCATACGATCAATACCAAAGGGGGATGGGGTCTGCATTGTGTCAGACGAGGTTAGGGCTGGATGAGAGATCGGTCCTCAACATCGGAATTTTGATGTATTTCCGTGGTCTATTGAAATAAACCACCCACACTTGTGTGTGGCCCCAACAGCATCCCTACTGTTGGTTTAAATTGGACATCAAACTCGATATTCTTAACGTATTCTTGTATTCCATTGAAATAAACCACCCATACTTGTAAGTGGCCCTAGCAGCATCCTTACTGTTGGTTTAAATCGGTCCTCAAACTCGATATTCTTAACGTATTCTTGTATTCCATTGAAGTAAACCACCCACACTTGTGAATGACCCCAACAGCATCCCTACTGTTGGTTTAAATCGGTCTTCAAACTCGGTGTTTTAAAATACTTTTGTATTCTGCTGAAATAAACCACCCACACTTGTGCGTGGCCCCAATATCATCCCACTGTTGGTTTAAATCGGTCCTCAAACTCGGTGTTTTAGCATACTTTTGTATTCTGCTGAAATAAACCACCCACACTTGTGAGTGGCCCCAACAGCATTCCTACTGTTGGTTTAAATCGGTCCTCAAACTCGATGTTCTTATCGTATTCTTGTATTCCATTAAAATAAACCAACCACGCTTGTGAGTGGCCCCAACAGCATCCCTACTGTTGGTTTAAATCGGTCCTCAAATTCGATATTCTTAACGTATTCTTGTATTCCATTAAAATAAACCACCCACACTTGTGAGTGGCCCCAACAGCATCCCTACTTTTGGTTTAAATCGGTCCTCAAACTCGATGTTCGTAACGTATTCTTGTATTCCATTGAAATAAACCACCCACACTTGTGCGTGGCCCCAACAGCATCCCTACTGTTGGTTTAAATCGGTCCTCAAACTCGATGTTCTTAACGTATTCTTGTATTCCATTGAAATAAACCACCCACACTTGTGAGTGGCCCCAACAGCATCCCTACTGTTGGTTTAAATCGGTCTTCAAACTCGGTGTTTTAACATACTTTTGTACTCTGCTGAAATAAACCACCCACACTTGTGAGTGGCCCCAACAGCATCCCTACTGTTGGTTTAAATCGGTCCTCAAACTCGATGTTCATAACGTATTCTTGTATTCCATTGAAGTAAACCACCCACACTTGTGAGTGGCCCCAACAGCATCCCTACTGTTGGTTTAAATCGGTCCTCAAACTCGATATTCTTAACTTATTCTTGTATTCCATTGGAATAAACCACCCACACTTGTGAGTGGCCCCAACAGCATCCTTACTGTTGGTTTTAATCAGTCCTCAAACTCGATGTTCTTAACGTATTCTTGTGTTCCATTGAATTAAACCACCCACACTTGTAGAGTGGCCCCAACAGCATCCCTACTGTTGGTTTAAATCGGTCCTCAAACTCGGTGTTTTTAAACATACTTTTGTATTCTGTTGAAATAAACCACCCACACTTGTGAGTGGCCCCAACAGCATCCCTACTGTTGGTTTAAATCGGTCTTCAAACTCGGTGTTTTAACATACTTTTGTATTCTGCTGAAATAAACCACCCACACTTGTGAGTGGCCCCAACAGCATCCCTACTGTTGGTTTAAATCGGTCCTCGAACTCGATGTTCTTAACGTATTCTTGTATTCCATTGAAACAAACCACCCACACTTGTGAGTGGCCCCAACAACATCCCTACTGTTGGTTTAAATCGGTCCTCAAACTCGGTGTTTTAACATACTTTTGTATTCTGCTGAAATAAACCAACCACACTTGTGAGTGGCCCCAACAGCATCCCTACTGTTGGTTTAAATCGGTCCTCAAACTCAATGTTCTTAACGGACTCTTGTTTTCCATTGAAACAAACCACCCACACTTGTGAGTGGCCCCAACAGCATCCCTACTGTTGGTTTAAATCGGTCCTCAAACTCGATGTTCATAACGTATTCTTGTATTCCATTGAAGTAAACCACCCACACTTGTGAGTGGCCCCAACAGCATCCCTACTGTTGGTTTAAATCGGTCCTCAAACTCGATATTCTTAACTTATTCTTGTATTCCATTGGAATAAACCACCCACACTTGTGAAGTGGCCCCAACAGCATCCTTACTGTTGGTTTAAATCGGTCCTCAAACTCGATGTTCTTAACGTATTCTTGTGTTCCATTGAATTAAACCACCCACACTTGTAGAGTGGCCCCAACAGCATCCCTACTGTTGGTTTAAATCGGTCCTCAAACTCGGTGTTCTTAACATACTTTTGTATTCTGTTGAAATAAACCACCCACACTTGTGAGTGGCCCCAACAGCATCCTTACTGTTGGTTTAAATCGGTCTTCAAACTCGGTGTTTTAACATACTTTTGTACTCTGCTGAAATAAACCACCCACACTTGTGAGTGGCCCCAACAGCATCCCTACTGTTGGTTTAAATCGGTCCTCGAACTCGATGTTCTTAACGTATTCTTGTATTCCATTGAAACAAACCACCCACACTTGTGAGTGGCCCCAACAACATCCCTACTGTTGGTTTAAATCGGTCCTCAAACTCGGTGTTTTAACATACTTTTGTATTCTGCTGAAATAAACCAACCACACTTGTGAGTGGCCCCAACAGCATCCCTACTGTTGGTTTAAATCGGTCCTCAAACTCAATGTTCTTAACGGACTCTTGTTTTCCATTGAAACAAACCACCCACACTTGTGAGTGGCCCCAACAGCATCCCTACTGTTGGTTTAAATCGGTCCTCAAACTCGATGTTCATAACGTATTCTTGTATTCCATTGAATTAAACCACCCACACTTGTGAGTGGCCCCAACAGCATCCTTACTGTTGGTTTAAATCGGTCCTCAAACTCGATGTTCTTAACGTATTCTTGTATTCCATTGAAATAAACCACCCACACTTGTGAGTGGCCCCAACAGCATCCTTACTGTTGGTTTTAATCAGTCCTCAAACTCGATGTTCTTAACGTATTCTTGTGTTCCATTGAATTAAACCACCCACACTTGTGAGTGGCCCCAACAGCATCCCTACTGTTGGTTTAAATCGGTCTTCAAACTCGGTGTTTTAAAATACTTTTGTATTCTGTTGAAATAAACCACCCACACTTGTGAGTGGCCCCAACAGCATCCTTACTGTTGGTTTAAATTGGTCTTCAAACTCGGTGTTTTAACATACT
>JASCZW010012198.1:0-29273 GCA_034211315.2 Aedes japonicus
AAAACTTCAATAAAATTTAATAAACTGATGGCTGTGGCAATATTACTTGATTGGTCTTCAGAATCCAGGTTGTTTATACCTCTATCGTTGCACTTCACCGGGGGATGAAAATCCTCTGCTGGTCTTCTGTTTATATGTTGTCATCGGCATTCACATCTCTGCTAAAATTGTGCGACAATGCATTAGTCAGCAATATGCTGTAATTAATAACTTGAGTTACTTTGACAACAATGTGTGTTCTGAGTGTTCTCAGCCCGTTTCGAATATTAAAAAAAATCATTTCAAATGTTATTCTATTTCGTCTTCTGGACCAATTTTGTACTTGTACCATTCTACCGAAAAGAAAATCGCTGCAAACAAACGTGCATCGTAACAATCGATAAATATCTCCCGCACGAATGCACCGGTAGAAATTTCTTGTCCAAGCATTTCTTCTTCTGGCTTTCATTTCAACCCGATGCACAGTGGTTCGGAATGAATTTAAAATCACTTCATTTATTTCATGTTTCTTCCAGTCATTTGAAGTTGATCTATGCTTATGATTATATTGTCAATCATCGTTCTATAATATGCAATAACAAAATAGTAAGCTGCGTCCAATAGTATTCAACGATAATGCGTCGCTGTCGAGCGGCAGCTATGACATCACTGTTGTTTTTGAGGAACCCCATGTTTCCTCTCTTCTTGTCAACCATGGATATAGCATACTAGTATTGTAACGTGAAACCTGTTGTCTCCGGCATTTGTCTGTTTTTAAACAAAGTATCCATTTGTTGCCTGCAGTCGCTTTGTCTAACATTTCCGTGAGAGTAAATTGAACAAGAAATGCACATTGCCAATTTAAAGATCAATGACAAATTAAAAGTTTGGTCGTGTTTGTCCAACCCGGTAACAACTTGGCAGCTCCAGAGTAAAGTCAATACCTGATATTCTTGGTTCACTGGTTCTGTCAAATCGAAGAAATCCTATACAAATTATCAATTGAACTTTATTTACCGCGACTGTTATTTTCAAAGCTGTGAGCCCATATTTGTGATGATAATATAATAAGAGGATTGCTGTAATTTCTTCCAAATGTTTAATGGTGGATAACAGTAAATTTTTGCTAAAAATTTGGGTAATTTTCGTTTTGCAACATAGAATGTTATTAACCCAAAATTGTAAAATTTGTCAATGAAGCGCCATACATTTTTTTGATAAAGCAAAATTGTTTTATTATTCTTATTATTCTTTACAAATAATTATTCATGCTCAATATTTGAAGTAATAATCTTTGCATTCATATTTTGTTCCGACGTGAATACCGAGGTGCAATTCGACTGAGCAAAAATATCAACGTCAAAATGTTGGGTCGAGGAAATATAGATATTGGTGATAGTGACTGACCCCTTTAGCTGTACTTGAATCCTCCACACTAATTTATACTTCTATGAATACGAAAATATATATATTCACATTTTCATACATATAAACATTTGTTTCTTCTTTTGTCCATAATTTGAAGAATTAATCCTGAATGAATAAAAGATTAAGTTTTCTTTTTTGAAGCATACTGTAAAATAAAACTACAAAAAATAACTAATTTTTAGTCAAAAGTGGCAATACAAAATCGGTAATTTTTAACGTTTATTCACCTTCTAGACTACAAACTCCAATATTAGGTAATCTGTGTTTACGCATTATTTGGGTATGTGCGATTATCAGTATTTTTTTACGATCTTTAGGTATTCTAATCTTGAAGCGTGTACTTTTACTTTTTAAAATGGCGCACTATAGATCATTGCACGGAATGTGTTAGCCTCTACCTTTTTTGACAGTTCAGGATTTTTTCAAAATGTGCTAGGATTCGAATCGAGCAAACGAATTTTTTTCATTGTCTTATTGCGAATTCTGCACGATAAGATTGCTGCGATAAGGAGGATCAACATTACGCCTCAATAAAAAATTTGTTCTTGCCCTGTTTTTTAACATCCACAACGTAAGGGAAACGAAAGCATGGCATTCCAACGCAAAAAGTGGAAGCATCGCGAATGGATGGCGCTTTTTGTTTATGCACGGTAGAGCCATCTAAAGGGCGAACACGAAATTATTGTAACACCGAAAATGTCATGCCAATTTTCTTATAATGTTTAGAATCAAACCAAAATTTTTAGGGTAGTTTTATACATATATTTACTCTAAAAATCAAAAGAAAAGTTAATCGATGAAGCCTTGAGTGTAAAATTGAACGCACTTTTTGCTTGATGCCCTCCATCAAAGTCTTTACAGTGTCATCCGGTACCAGTTTCTCTTTTTTTCCATTTTCTTAACATGTCCTTCTCGTCTTTGACTGTCTTCTTGCTCTTCCGGAAGTTCCCGCTTCGTCATTGCCCAGTACTACTCCACCGAGCGCAGCTCCAGACAGTTTGGCGGATTCATGTCCTTTGGAACAAAATGGACAGAATTGGCCTCATACCACTCCAGGACACTTTTAGAATAGTGGCATGATGCCAAATCTGACCAAAATAGCAGACTTCGTCATGCTGCTGCAAGAACGGCAAAAGGCCCTTCTCGAGGCACTCAGATTTGTAGATCTCGCCATTTACTGTGCCCTTTGTCACGAAAGGCTCACTCCCTCAGTCCGGCAAGAGCAGATGGTTTGCCAAATGAGATATTTGGAGGCGAACTTCGACATTTTCTTCTTCTTAAATTTGTCGTCCACATAGAACTTGCTCTTGCCGGTGAAAAACTCCAACCCCGGAATTTGCTTAAAATCGGCTTTTATATACGTTTCGTCGTCCATCACAGAGCAGCCATATTTTGTCAGCATCTTCTCGTAGAGCTTCCGTGCCCGAGTTTTAGCCGTCGATTGTTGCCGCTCATCGCGGTTTGGGAAGTTCTGTACCTGTAGCTGTAGTCCAGCTTTCTTCTTTGTGCATTCTGGATGTAGCTCTTTTAGCGTTAGATGCCGATCTTTTTAGCCAAATCACGGCTTGAGACTGTTGGGATTTGCATTTAATCATCCGCTTCACCATTCCCTCCGTCTTTTTGTTCTCCGGTCCCGGTTTTCTTCCAGCTCCTTTGCCGTGGTCCAACGTCAACCGCTCCTGGAACCGCTTCAACACTCTGGAGACGGTTGAATGGTGAATGTTCAACATTTTTCCAACTGCCGGTGCGACAGGTCAGGAAATTCCACGTGTTTGGAAAGAATTTGTTCTCTCGACTCGCGTTGGTTCACCTCCATTTTCGTTGAATCGAAAAACACGACTTCGAGTTTGACAGCATGTAAACAATACACATCAATGAGAAAGTATGCAAAATTTGGTTGATTTTTACCCAATGGTAAAAAAGTTATGCCCTGTTGAATGTGTCGCAATAATTTCGTGTGCGCCCTTTACAAGTTGTAGATGAGACCGTGAAACTAAGCTTATATGTCAGGATGCTCGGGGGTTGTGTTTGTCTGTATCATAATCTGCTAGTATACGAGTTTGTGATTATAGCAATCGACTTGTTTGGTTGATTGTTTTTGAAAGCGGATTGGTTAAATGAAGGAGCCGTTTATACAATATTGTTAGCTTATGTACAGGGTGCGGCAGAAAATAATGCGAAAATTTGTTCCATATCTTTCAAATCCAATTTTCAACTAATTCAAGCAATAATATCAACATTTTCGAGTGCAGCTGTCTTTATAAAGTCCTTTTAAAAAAAAAAATTCAATGTGTCCTCCATTTCTATTAATAACATCCTCGAGCCCGACGCCGGAAGCTACAGAGCATGCCGTTCGAACGTAGTCCTCCGACATTGACTGCCATGTGCGTGTTATGGTTGGACTTCAGGGTTTTCACACTAGGGTGTGATGTTTGCAGGCTTCGTGCCTCAACATATGCCCAAATCGAATAATCCAACGGATTAAGATCTGGACTGCTGGGGGACCACAAAGCCATCGGCCAAAATTTCATGTTATCGTTCAACCGTTGTTGGGTTTGATTGGACGTGTGACACGGTGCTCCATCCTGCTGAAGGACAACGTTTTGATCCTCGGAGAAGTTGGCCTTCAACCCTGAAAGCACTTGGTCCTTTAAAATACCGATGTACACTTCGGTATTGATTTCAACTCCAGTTGGACAACTTCAAACCGTTGGACGCCACTCAAGCCAAACATCATGACACCAGTCAGATGTTTGTTTTGATTTCACTTTTTCCGAAACATTCTCCATTTTCTACGGTGAAATGAACTGGTCCGTGCGGCTGTTGGCCATCGATGCTGAAAAGCTTTTCGTCGGAAAACAGGATCATCATTTTTTCCTTCTTCAACAAGGAAAGCAAACTCTTGGAACGAGTCACTCGTAGTTCCTTGACCCGGTCCGTAATCAAGTGGCGTTTCATTCTGGCTCTGGAAGATGCATGCAAGTGTTCTTTGATGATTCTCCGCATGGATTTCTCCGAAATATTGGCTTCCTTTGCAAGTTTTCTTATGGAACGCACCGGGTTGCGAGCAATTTTTGCACGGACCGATTTGATCATGTTCGGTGTGCGTGCAAAGCGCGGACGTCCGCTTCCCGGCTTCCACTGCTTAGGACCATCCTGCAGGCACTTTTTTGTGCGGTAAACTGTTGCCAAATGGCACCCTACCACTTTGGCAAACTCTTTCGGCTTCTTCTAGGCGAGCAACAAACTGGTGATCACTTCTTTCGCGAACATTTTGACGAATTTGCAATAAAACAAATAGGGGAAGATTCAATATTGATGTCACGCAGTAAGAAGGGAGGTGGGCTTGGGGAAAACGTGACAATCCATACAAAAAAATTTGAAGGTCCATACAAAAAACGGGGTAGAGTTATAAAAAGTAACTTTTTGCGTGACATCATTTTTGAACGTTCCCTAGAATGTTTGGATGCAACACTTGAAAGTAAACGTAAACAAATGCACTTTCGACAGAAATAAGTCACTAGCTACACGAATTAGCCCAATACTCAAGTTTGAACATTTACGCATTATTTTTTGCCGCACTCTGTAAAGATTGCGGAGCTGAAGCAAACATTTTCATGATCAGAAAGCAATCCGAGTGCTTTTAATAAGTCCCCACGATTGAGAACTTTATTCCATGGCTATGAAATTTTCTAAGTCTATTGCTCGTTTTTGAAGATATGTTTCGATATATCAGAAGTAAGTGTAGGGAAAAACATCTAAATATAGGCAGTTATAAAAACAGATTACATACAGCTTGATCAAATGTCCCAGGTGCTGAACAAACTGCTTAAAACCAGTCCCTGACCTACATTCTTAGTTCTAAGAAGCTATAGCAGAAATTTAATGATCAATGTAACTCAAAATTATCCCGCCTACCAATTTTCTGGACAACGTTGGTAAATGGTAATTCACCATTGGTTAAAAATTTCAGAACGGAAACAAAGATTTCATGTAAAATTATGTCTCCCAAAACTGAAAAATTCACAACTGTGTGTCTGATTGAATTTATTTTCTCAAAATCATTAGTATGTTCTACACAGATAAAAAAAAACATTGAATTTTCTGCGTTTTCTAATGCACATAGAGGGAATGCTAGATTTGGCAGGAAATAATGAGATATTTTATGTAAATTTAAGCCAGATATCGCCTGAAACAAGCCTGTTGTATGAGAGATTGCAAACAGTGTTGTATCGCTCATCAAAGACTACAACCAATTACGTTTACGCCTCCTTTGGCTTGGAATTAAACGAGGGAAAACTTCACGCGCTTCTTAATTTTTTTTGTGTAGTTGACGCTTAAAACTGTCGGTCTGCACCGAAATTCACATGACAATTTGGCAGTGTGTATGAAAGCCCCACAAGATCTTCCCTTGTGTTTAAGTTTATTATGAAAAAAATAGCTCTTTGGGTCCAATCTTAGGGCGAATATAATAATGTCCGTCTAAATTCACATTCTGACCCACTGTGCGACGGAGATCAGCACGGAATGGTGTTCAAAGCCCTCTCATATCATACACCAAAATACTCTTCACCATCCTCGTCCTTCTGGACAAGTGGAAATCCTTCACTGTTTTTCTCCTCCGTTGCAGAAAAATCTGACCCCATCTTGGCCACCTGCCAGCAACCTGCCGGGCAGGGCGACGAGACGGCAATCAACATAATCATCAATCCGTCATCCATTACACTTGACAAGCTCCCGGGTGAACAATAGCTCCTTTGAGTGGATGAACACAAAGATTCGAGTTCAGCATCAGCAAATTGTAAATGAGGCACAACCGGCACCGTCCGTCCGTCTGGGTGCTTAAAAATGTAAAACACCGAAATTTGCCATCCGGAATGACCACGGTTTGCGTGGCAAGGGGTCTCCGCATTGCACTTTCCATTGAAATTTTCCCAGAGCAAACCACTCGATCGAAACATCCCTCAGGTGGCAGCGCATTTCATCAAACGGGGGAAATTCTTTTTCGCATTTCACAACCCCATTAGAAAATATCGTCAACAGCAGAGGAGGTGCATTGTGTTGCGTTACTCGACTTCCCTTCAATTTCTTGCAAACAAAAGGCGGCGAACATCTCGCTCTCTCTTGAAAATCTCTTGCTGCGCCCAAGTGACCAAAGACCATCCCGAAATTATTGCGGCTTTTAAAATGGAAAAGGAATGCTTTCGGGCTCAAATATTTGTTGAGCACGATTTTGGTTTCGAGTGGGAAGGCGAAATCATTACACGATGAGTTTGATCCATTTTGGCGAGTGGTTGGGAGCATTTCTTCCTCGCGCGGTGTTATTGGGTTGAGTGGTTCAAAAAGGAGAAACCAGTTGGGAGTCCTGTCTTGAGATGAAGATGAAAGTGGACTCGGCAAAAGATGCACGTGTTTCAAGTGGATGTTGAGATGATTTTTTGGGATCTCTTTGAACTGCTGGGTTTAAAGAATTATAAATCTTCAAAGAAAACTGCTCATCTCACAACAAAGCAGAAGCCTTCTGTTTTCCACCTTGCAATGAACGCAACTTATGATCCACCCCAAAATTTAATTACTCTGACAAATGGTCCAGCTAAATGGTCACAGTTGTTAAGCGATTACTTCCAATTATCATTACCGTAAATAACGCACCGTCCATCATGACGATCCATTTTCATTTACACCGAATCACCATAATATTCCCATACATCCTGGAACTGGTCCACTGTCCATTTGCCGCACCAATCAATCCAATCGCAAGTTCTGCCCAGCCTCCTCGCGTTTTCCACCCTGATTCACACGAAAAATTTACGACTACGATCGGCGTCGCCATCCAGCCGCCATTGCCATCCCATCCTCCCACCAATGGGCTTTAAATTTAAATCATTAAAATTAATGCACCACTGAGTGCCCTTTCGTCAGTCAATCGCATTCGCCATTCATTACACGGGAGGCGCCGGACATGGGCTATCAATTTCAGCCGAACGTAAGTTCGACCCCCTGCTGTTGCATGCCCAGTGAAGCCAAATTAAAAAAGTGCATTCAATCACATCCCACCCACTCCAAACTCTCCGATTTCCACCGGTCCACCGGATCACCGAGGACGGATGCAATCGGGGCCAGTATTTATTGAGACAATTGACAGTGCAAGTCGAGCGTGTAACCCTTTTTCGCGCCACGTCATGCCAACCGACCGACGACACGTATTCCTAACCTCACTAATCCGTTTTTCAACACATCCCGAGCCCTCCCCGGATCGCGAAAGTAGTACCGGAGGTTTTAATTAAATTGTTTTGACCGATGGAGGCTGCGAAGCTGAGGCCCCGCCGGAACACGGATTAATTAGAATAAAAAGTGTGCTTAGGCCGGGTGCATCCTCGCGCGCGCGGAAAAAGTGCACACGTGTCCGCCCTCTGGCTTTGTTTGGCTATGCAATAGGATTGGATTCGTGTGCTGCCATTACACTTGTTACGACCGTTCAAATGAGTCTCATTTTTCTTCATGTCCACCGTGGACGACGTGGTGCGACGTCAGAGGCATGTCAGTCAAGTTGTCAAACTGCAGACTCGTCCCGGAGAGGAGGAAATGCATCGAAATTAAAATGCATTCCATAAATGTCCGATGCGGGTGGATGAATGGATTGCGTGAGTGGACACGGATCGCCACGTGCCAGCACGGTCTTTGTGGGTGCGACTCATGTGGTGTAAATTTCATTAGGAATTTGTTTGAACTTCGGTTATGTCGTCGGGCTGGGGAATCACGGATGGGGTATGGGTTTTTTTTCATTGTTGGGGTGCAATCACCTCCAAGATCTTTCTTCAAAACATGGATATTTAGTGAATCATTTAAACCATTTTAAAATGACATTGAACATGTTTTAAACATATTTTCAAGGTAATAGTACACAGAAAAAGTGGTATGAAATTTCCTCTCGTGAAGGAGGCGTAAACGACGAAATTTGTTTAGCAATCTCTCACGCGCCATACAACAATATTTGCAATCTTTCATACAACATGCTAGATTCAGGCGTTGTCTGCCTTAAATTTACGCATTAAATACCTAACTGCACGGATGCCAGATATTTTTTCAAATATCTGTGATAAAAATTTGAAATGTCTGGGAATGTCTATGAAAGTCTGTAATTTTTTTTTACAAAATTAGACTTCTTTCAGCAAAAAGACGTAATAAGTGAGTGAGCGCTGTCATTTACGCTATATGTGTGATTATGTAAACGTTTCTAGATCTTTTCTTGGATTGTATGGACTAGGATTGTATGTTTCCTCCTGAACTTCAGACAAAATTCCTCATGCTCTTCTTCTCAATCACTTCTTATTTTCTTCGAAATTCACATTTAAGAACCCAACGATATTCCCAGAAACATTTGGTAAGTTTTTTTCTGAACACAGTTGTTTTCTAAACTTCTGATAAGTCCCATCCTGAACTACGAAGAAAATTTCCGCAAAACTTTGGGAAAGTACTCGCCAGAATTTTTTGGAAAATCTTCTTATGTTGTAAGAAGTTTCATCCTGAACTTATGAGAAGTTCTTTTCTGAACTTCCGAGATTTGCTCTTCTGAACTTCAGGGGAGTATTCTCCTGAACTTCGGGGAAGTTTGTTCCTGAATTAATGAAAAGTTCCTGCTTGAACTATTAGAAAGCTCCCCTTATACTTCTGAAAAGTTTCTTCCTGATTTTATCAAAAGTATCTATCTGAATTTCAAGAAGTTTTGATTCTGAAATGCTGGAGTATTCGATTCGAAACTTTAGGGAAGCTATCTACCACTTCTGGGTAGTTCAAACTAAACTTTTGGTCTCTTCAAAACTTCTGAGAAGTCCTCTTGTGAAATTCTGAGCAGATCTTCACTGAATTTTTGGAAAAATTTCTTCTTGATCCTTCAGGTAGTGCCCTCTCTGGTAAGCTTCTTTCTGAAATTCGGGGGAGTATTTTTTTTGAGCTTATTCTTTCCAAATTTTTGATTGGTCCCATCCTGAACTGCGAGGAAATTTATATTGAAATTTTGGGAAAGCTGTTTCCAAAATTTCTAAGAAAATTCCCTTGAATTTGTACTTGAAGTTTATTGAACTTTTGCGAAGTTTTCTCCAGAACTTTGAGGAAGTTTGGTTAGGAACTATGGGGAAATCCATGCTCAAATTAGAAACAAGTACCCACAATGCTCCTGGAAAGACTTATTGTATTCTCTCTCTATCCTGAAGTTTTGAAATGTTCTCCTCTGAGCTTTGCAAAATCTGCCTAGCACTTCCTGAGGAATTTTATTTCCTGATATTTTAAGAAATTGTAGGTAGTGCCCTTCCTGATTAGTTCATGTCTGAAATTTGGGAAGTTTTTTCTGAACTTATGGGAAGTTCAATCTGGAATTTCTGACAAGAACTCCAGAACCTCTGATGAGTTCCTAATTGCATAGAAATCCTCTTCCCTCCACCTCCTCCAGAAGCTCTGATAAGTCCTCTTCTGATTCTTGGGGAAGTTCTCCTGAAATTCCTGGTAAGTATGATCTTGAATTTTGGTGATATTCGGTCCTGAATTTTTTAAGGTTCTTCGTGCTTTGCTTCCAATACTTCTGAGAAGTTTCTGCCTAACCATCGGAGAAGTTTTTTTTTCGAGCAAGTCTCTTCCTCGGAAATTATCTTTCCGAAGCTCTGGGAAGTCGTCTTCTAAACTTTCCAGGGTGTACCTTAAATTGTGGGTCTATTTTTTCTATACTTCTAGAAATCTAGGACTAATTCCGGGATATATTTCTCAATCCTCTGGACTAATGTACTGAAATGATGCATTTAGTAGTACTTTGGAAAATTCTGAGTTTTAAGATTTATTTCAATAGCTCAGAACTTCTACTGTTGCTCTGTCCCCCGAGTGGCAACCGACCGAGCTTTAGAGCAGCCGCTTTCTACGGCTAATTTTTCAAATATGATTTTTATTGTTGTGAACCTTGACTTTCGTTGTGACTTAATGGCAAAGGACCAATATTACCAACGCTTTGACAAACTAATTTCGTATGGGACTGAATATGTGTGGGATTGAATACTACCATAAGTAGGGACTCCATGCTACCCTCGGAAAGGCCTATACGATACTTATATCGGGCTCATTGTGTTTCCAAGTGGCCCACCGCTTTCTTTTCTTCAAGGATTACTACTTTAAATGATACCCACGATATTTTTTTAAATTTTAACAAAGCTTCTTTCCGTATCTACAATATAGACACTGTATATAGACCGGACAACAATTGTCTTTTGCAGCCAAACGACCTGTCAAAAAATGCAGCCAAACGGACTGTCAACTTTTGATTCTCTTTAAAGGAGCAAGTATTGTGATCAAGTATTGTTTTGACAAAAGCCAATTATGAACAAATAAGGGATTTTCTACCTCCAAATTAAGCAATTGTAAGTATTTGTATTTTCGGTGTATTATTTAAAGCCGTTTGGATTACTAAAAATGAACAAAACTCTTTCTCTACACAGTGCTATCTCTACACAGCACTATCAAATATCGTTTTTACAAATGATACATTAAGTCCCGAAATTGTAGTACAAACCATTTTAGTTGTTTTTGAGGCTATGGCTACATTATTTGAGGTTATTACGAGTACCAGAAAATGGCCAGAGGAAAGACTTGAAGTTTTTACTGGAAAATTTCTTGCAGCCTGCTGATCAGCGAAATTGCATCTGCATAGCGCAATCTACGATTGAAGTGCATCAGGACCCGACTTACAAATACGACGTATTCTAGCCGTAGCGCATGAAACATCTGATTAAAACTAATGAAGAACATCAATCAAACAAAATAATTAGTAATGGAGAAAACAAATTATAGTATTTTGTATTTACACTGCACAGCCTATGGCTTCCTAGAATCTGAAAATCTGCCGAAAGGCCGCAGAATACAAGCAATTTCTGCCTTATATTATCTTTCTTTGGAAGAATTCACTTCACATCGCGAGTTATTGCCACAATTTCGCTCCAAACTATTAATTTTTTACACCGCACTTTTTACTATGCTTTTTAATGAATATCTTCAAACGGAATCAAAACAAACTACTAACATCGAAACCGATTCTTTTTTTCAGTCTATTGGGCTTTTTACTTCAAGTTTGTACAAAAACAAGTGGTGCCAGATCAAATGCTCAAATTTATGACATTTTTCAGGGTTGGCAGATTGTATGATTTTGCGTTGTCCGGTCTATTTACAGTGTCTATGATCTACAATACTGTTCAGATCCTTGTACGTTTTAAATCTGATTTTCAGAAAATACCTTTATTTGAAATTTAAAAAAAAATTCAAATGTCTGTAAAAGTCTGCAACATAAATAATATGTCTGCTAAATGTCTGCATCGTTAGAAAAGTCTGCAACAAAAATTAAAAGTCTGCAAATTTACAGACATGTCTGTGAATATGGCATCCCTGCCTAACTGTTTTCTGCCTAATCTAGCATTCCCTTTATGTGCATTAAAGGGTGTATTCGATAAAAATGGCACACACATATATACTCATCAAAATTAAACTGATTATCGGATTTTCTTGAAATTTTCAGGGAATGAAGAACTACTAATGAGTTTTGATTTACAACATTTGTTTTATTCAATTTCGTCTCCCATCCCGAATACCCGCACCTTCCTTTTCACTCCACCCATCAAATTTTTGTACAACCGATTTTCCCAGTGTTTTTGTTGTTTTACCCAAATTTTCTTCAATTCTAGCTCTGTTTTTATAGTTTTGGGATGTTTGCGAAGTTCCGTTTTCATAATTGCCCAGAATTTTTCAATTGGACGAAGTTCCGGTGAATTTGGTGGGTTCATATCCTTTGGCACAAAATTGACTCCGTTGGCTCAGTACCACTCCAATACGTTTCGAGCGTAGTGGCAGGATGCTAGATCAGGCCAAAACAGAGTTGATCCTTTGTGCTTCTTAATGAATGGCAAGAGACGCTTCTTAAGGCACTCTTCCGTGTAAATCGCACCGTTTATTGTTCCGGAAGTGATGAAGGGAGCACTTGTTCACCACATCCGCAAATCGCCTGCCAGATTAGAAACTTCTTTGCAAATTTCGATAGTTTCTTCTTTCGAACATCCTCCGGAACATCGAACTTCGACTTGGCAGCGAAATATTCTTGCCCAGGAAGTTGACGGAAGTCGGCCTTGACGTATGTTTCGTCATCCATCACGATGCAACCGGATTTGGTGAGCAGCTTCGTGTAAAGTTTCCGGGCGCGGGTTTTCGCAGTGATGTTTTGTTTTTCATTCCGGTTTGGGGCTTTTTGCACTTTGTAAACATGTAACCCAGCACGCTTCATGGTTTTCTGCACAAAACCGACTGACACCTTAGACTTTTTAGCGACATCTCGAATTGACATGTTTGGACGGTTCTTGAATTGTTGTACGACTTTCCTGGCCATTTTACTGTCCATTGGACCACTTTTACGACCACTCCCTTCCTTCCTTTGGACACTCAGACGCTCCTTGAAGGTTCTTATTACACGAGACACAGTTGTACTTGCAATTCCAAGCCTTTTAGCAATCCACCGGTGGGACGCCCCTGGATTTTGATTGTGAGTGCACAACATTTTCTCGCGGACAATTTCTTGTTTCGACGACATGACTGGAACTACTAAATGTATAACTATGAAACTTGGCAGATGTAAATAATACACTATGGATAAGATCTACTCAAATTTCTAGATTTTTTACTCATACGATTCAAAAGTTACAGAAGATTTGTGCCATTTTTATCGAATACACCCTTTAGATTACGCAAAAAAATCAATGTTTTTTTTTTATCTGTGTAGGTTTATCACAAAATGTTTGTGTCTTTAGTGACTACAATAATACAAAAAGTGACCAAGGAGTGACTTGCAAAACAACAAAATGTACATGTTTCAGTCAACGTCACAAGGTCCACATTTAAATTTATTGAAACTCAGTAATCAATCAGAGTAAATAGAGGTTACGGGATATGTTGTTAGCCTAGCCACTTCATCTGGCCTATGTAGCAAATATGACATAAATTCAGCGGCAATCGGCAAATCCACGATGATAACATAGTAATCAACTTGTTCTTAAACTTTTGAAAACTGTTTCGTCCCTTTATTGCGATGTAATTGATCGAACTTTACGATTTCCCGAACTTCATAGCCGTCAGCTTATCACTAGTTAAGCTGAATTTCTTCACGAATTTCAAAGATCTTAAGTTTGACAAGGTTCGATCGAAATCTTGTAATGCATCCTAGATCTTAAGAAAATAGTCACAAGTCCAAGTTAAGTATTCGTCCGGAAAATTAAATTGTGATTTTGTAATGTTTTGAATGTTGTGTGGTCGAGAGAACATGATAAAATTCTATTTCAGTGATCTGAAGTATTTTTTTAATAAGATTTCTGCAGTTCTGTGGTCAGTGAAGGTTCTAAAAAATCATAAGAAAACTCTTCAAGAATTACTTTGTAAGCAAACTTTACAGGATGAGACAAAGTTGCATCCACGAACAGAACCAACTATGGAGCCAATATAGGTTTTTGGTGATGCATACTAACAAACATTTTACAGAGATTATCTATGCAAGCGTATAAACGAGTTGAATATCGTTTGGTAGCTCTACGGTTTAATGAGTCCAAATCAAGTTGAATCAGTTGATGAAGCCTGAATTCCCTGATTCTTATTGATTTCAACAATCTTTTGTTAGGTAGTTATCGATCTCACTGTCATTCAAACCATTAAAAAAAAATATACATCGTTTCTCGAAATCATTTGTTCAATCAGAGTTTTTTTTAAAAGAAAAACTTTTGCTTAGTTAACTAAATATTTACAAAAAACATTTGATTATCTTAAAAAAAGAGCCAAAAAAGATACTCAACTTCAATGAAAACATAAAAAGGAGTTACAGAAAACGATCGTTCATTGCACTAAAACGGTAACTGCTTAATGAAATGCTTTTGATAATTTGGAATAAACTCTCAGGAAAAAGGGACTGATTCTAGGGTTTTTTCATTAGGGCAAATCTGCAATTGAAGGACTCTCTTTGATTACTTTCTCTTTCATTCATATTCCATTCAGCGTTACGTTTTTCAATGAACTATTGCTGAGTACGATAGCCAGCACTGTTGTGTTTCTATCTGTACTATAATTCCTCAAAGTTTTATAATGCCGCTGTAATAAATGAAAGAGAGCGAGAGAGGAGAGAGCCTCTCATTGTTAGATTCGCCCTTTTGAAAAAAAATCCTAAAATTTATCGATTTTTCATGCTATTACCATGCCTTCTAGTGATGGATTCACCTTTACATTGACAATCGTAGCAACCGTATTGTGTTCAGAAAAAATTTTCAGGGTTATCAGTTGCTTTGCAGCAGTCATGGCGAAAACAATCAAGCAACTACGCTAGCTGGTGTGTTCGATGGGCACAATGGCTCAGAACCGCTCCGCTCACTAAACTGAACCAGCTCATTTGAGTCATTCACTAGCTCATTTCGAACATTTGGGGTTTTGCTCTAGAATGGAAAATTAAATACAACACAGCTTTTTGTATTTAAATCAGGATTATTTCAACAAAACTATTGTGCTGGAATAAGGACTTACCATGGTTCACTGAGTGATTGGCTTGTTTACAAACATTATTTCCGATACATGTTTTGTTGATAATCTGCTCCGTCTGCTCTGTTATCCACCTGTCCCGCCTGAGAAAAATACGCTCGCGTGGAACTGATGATGTCGCAGGTATGCCCGGCCGGGCCAGCATAATCCGATACAGTTTGAGATAAAGCAACTTTCCGACTTCCCACCATGCCAAAGGATCCTCTGTTCTGGACAAGTATGGTTTGGCTAGAATACTTCTATCGATTTCCAAAACGCGCGCAGATGTTGGATCCTGATTTGTATGGAGGCTTGCTTTATGGTTTGATCAAACTGTTCCCAAATAGATGACTTGATACTTGAAGACTGGGGATTGATTGGATGTCTTGATCAGAGGTTTCGGTGAACGTTCGCATTTCATTCGCTAGTGTTTGATACGCTGTGTCAAAGTTTTCCTCTCCAAATCCTGCTTCAGGAAACGCGAGGATCAAGGAAAATTGCCTGCAGTGATTAATTCGTTCGACTCTCTGTTCCCGAATCTCTTGGCGAGACCTGCATCAAGCTCCGTGAACTAGCTTTCTGACAATCGATGGAAGCGACCCAGCGGCATGCAGTTCCATATGTTGGCTCAAATACGTGCAAGTACTGAGCTTTTCGAAAGAGGCACAGATTTTTCTGATGAAATTACGTTTGTGACTTCGTAGAATATTGCAGCTTTTCTCAATAATCTACCAATCCTTATCGTCCAATGTGCAGCGTTTGGAATCCAGTATTAAAAATTGTGTTTTTTTTTACAATAAAATGAGCAGTCATCGCGTAGTATCCAACATTAGTGATGCTTGTCCAACCATCACAGGTTAAACAAATGGCAGGAGCTTCAATCACCTCAGCTTCTACACTTTCTTTCAACTTGTTGTAGGTAGCAGACAAAAGACCATTGGAAAGCGTTTTCCTGCTCGGAAGGGTATAGAACGAATTCAGAAGATGAACAAACTTCCTAAATTCGGGATCCTCAACAATCGAGAGAGGATGATACTCCTTACAGATTGTTTTTCATAGCTGCTTGTCAATGAGTCTGCTTCGCTGAACTGGCAAAGGTTTGAGTATGTCAACAAACTGTTCCATTGTGGCTTGTGGAATAGATTTGGACAAAGATACTGATGTGCTAGCCACAGCAGCATCGAATTTTGTTTTAGATTTTTGGCTCTCACTGTTTTCATTTGTAGCAAAAGATGTCAGTTGTACATCACCTGATGCTTCAGAGGTTTTTGCTCCAGCAGCTAAAGACTCTGTTTTCCCTGCTGATGGTTTTCCTCTGTTGAGTGGGACTCCCAGGTGTTTCGCAGTCAAATGCCGCTTCATGTTCCCCGTTGACCCAGACGTTATCGAGATTGCAGCTTTACAATACCGGCAAATTCCTTTCCCTTCAGATCTGGTAAAATGGTACCAGATCTCGCTGGTAATTCTTTTCTGGGACGCCATTTGTGTCTATATAAACATAAAAGCATTGTTATCACAGTCCAAAGAATATGTGCAGTACTACTTACTCTTGTTGGAATAATGATGAAAACGATTCGTACCAAGCCGTCCACGAATTTTGAATGATTTACAGAACGATATGAATGAACGTTTAACGGAAATATAGTTAATCAACCTGAGACACTGGAATTGTCAGTGGCATGATATTCATGAGTGAAGTACATGTCTCATCCAAATTACGCGGTGATCATTAACATACTTAATAGTTTAGTTCTCGAGTAATTCATGGTTAGCAACTAAAAGCCATTTGTAAACAATGACTTGAAACGTTGATCTCTCACGAACCACGTGAATTCTACTATATACAGCTACTCCATATGGCAGAACCAACATTTTTCTACCAGATGGTGCTTTTATTTCACGAGAGTGATTCAGGATTCAAGAGAAATCGACATTTAAAGTCTTTGTTTACAAATGGCTTTTAGGCCTTTATTTTAGAACATTATTTTCTATGTATACACGCAGTGGATACCATCGCAAAATGCATAAAATAATGCTATCAATAGATTTGTAGAAGATTTTTTTTCAATCGTATGATGAAATGTTCAATCGCAGTATTTGAAAGTGCACTGTAACCCTAATGTCAATCAGAATTCATTCATTGAATATCACTCCTGCCCCGGTTCATTAGTTCAAACGTCCTAGGTTCAAACAGTCATCATTACGAAACGAACACACTCTAAGAGATCCCATTGGTTATTTTCGTTCGAGAACGCCCAACAGCAGTTGTGGATCTCTTTGGCGACGCGCGCATTTTTTTACGCTTTGTTTGTATATGCTATAGATCTCAGCCTCGCTCCCGCTCTCGCTCTCTATCGTGATTCAGCCGGTGCGTGCGGTAATGCTTGTGTTGCGCTCGCACTACCGTTCATTCAGTTGCTAGCTCACATGGTCGTTCGCTCTTTAACTCCGCTCCAGGTTCAGTTCAGATTGACAAAGGCGCTCCGTTCTGACCGGTTAGCGCTTCTTTTACCGTATGCGCTCGGTTCACTCACTCTATAGCTGGCTCGTTCATTCACTGAACAAATTTCCCGCCCACAAGGAAGAAATTCAATGAAGTTTTTGACTGAACCCCCGCTCTTAAAAATTGAGCGGCTAAACGCTCATTCACTCTGAGGAACCGGATCACCCGCTCAGTTCATGAGCGGATTGCCCTTCTCTAGTCCATATTGCCAATTTAACCCGATTCTCTCCTCATACTTGAATAAACTCATATACCATGCGGTTCTGAAGATCGGCGCTAGTAATATTACACTCACTTGCGCTGTACTTATGTAAAAATGTCAGAAAAATCTAATGGGGAGGGTTTTGTTAAGGGATGACTTCAGTAAAGGGTCCATTTTACCCGATTTCCCCCTATAATTTTATAACCTCATATACCATGCCGTTTTGAAGATCGGCGATTGTAATATTGCTCTTACTTGCACTGATCTTACGTAAAAATGTCCGGAGAATCGAATGGTGATGGTTTCGTTTAGGGTTGACCACAGTAAGTAGTCCAGTTCCAGTTACTGTTCGGGGTTATAATGAGATGCACAGAAGATGTGCGTTTGTCCGAAGTAGTGTCGCAGGAAAATGTGCAGTTGTTCGACGAAGAGCGAGAGAAATAGCGTGCTGAGGCGCGACTTAAGCTATCTGAGGAGCAGCAGAATTGTAAACGGCAGTACGATCGCAAGCGTAGGGAGGCCAGCATCTACGAAGTTGGCGATTTGTTCGCCATCAGCAGGACTCAATTTGGAACCCATTTGAAGATAGCCAAGAAGTTTTTCGGGCCTAATCGTGTAACGAAGCAGAAACGAAACGACCGCTACCATGTCGAAAAAGTTGGCCTACATGAAGGGCCGAACCGAACCTCAACGTGTGCGGAGTACATGAAACGTTTTGTTCCTGGCGACGATGACGAGAATATCGAGGACAACTTGATGATTCCGATAACAGATGTCGAAGCAGCTGAAGGTGGTATGGCCTTAATTGCTTCATCCGGGTCGGATGACGGTCAGGGTGGCCGAATGTTGAATGAAAAAGAATAGTGGACATCCCTAGTGTATGGTTAAATTTTGAATGTAGACTCTTTGGATACTCTCTTCGGAGAGATCTCACATTGTTTAGATTGTAAGAGTCAGTATTTGATTGATATGGCAAGAGATCGGTCCTTACTGCGCGATTATTGGAATATTAAAGTTAACCATATATGAAGTAGAAGCCTGTTTCTTTGCTGAGAAGATCCGAAATAGTGGTCAGCTGTGGTCTGCGGTGGAAATCCAATTAAAAACTCACAAGTTTATATAATTATGTTGATACACATAATAGTGTATATGTATATACATTGGCTATACAAAGTTTTGTTAGATTGTTCGGCATGAGTTTCCCAAGATTATCTCAAAATGTATGTTGGTCTTCCAGGGTATTCATCAAATATATTTGAATATAAATCAGAACAGTTTGGATTACCTAGCCCATCTCTAGAAACTATAGCCTACTTTAAAAATATAGCGCAATCATTTCTATGTCATTGAGCACTTATTTAATCAGAACACACCAAATTGATTGTATAATAACGATTGGAAAATTTTAGGCCTGAAAGGGGTTAATTCAAAGTATACTGCATTGCACAATCTGAATGGCATACAGGCGTAGTCTTACGTCATCATTCCGAACAACCCAATGGGGCTGTACCTTGTAGTTTTTTTTTGATAGAAAGTATCTGTAAGCATTGATTAAAAAAGAGATAGAGAGAGAGAGAGGGAGCGAGAGAGAGAGAGAGAATTATGAAATGAATTTAAAAATGCCTGAATTCTCTCATGAACTATGGTAAGAGTTTCTTGCAATAATTGAAGATGTGTCTCCGCAAGATTTTTTCAGAGTTTCATTGTCATGTCTCCAATTCGAATCCATCATTGTCATACAGCAACAAGAAACAATGTAAACTACAGTTCCGCAAAGCCCAAAATCCCTAAAGGAAACACACCATCAATCCCTCGACTGCTGCAGTCAGTGCTGGTAAATCTGCGGTCCATTGTTTCGCCATCATCGCTGAATCCCGTCTGCAAATGTGTCCTGCTCTGAATATTAACAATAGTAATTACAAATTTCAATATCCATCCTCAATGGGACCGACCCTTCCTCCCGAAGCGAGAGTGCCTTGTAATGGACAATCAATTCCAGAGGCCACCCCAACGTGCCACGGTGGCACAACCTCTCGGATTCGGATTGGAGCCCCACCAATCCCATCGGTACACATTTCTACTCCATCCGGGGTACGCATTGAACATCTGAACGCGCATCGAAATCCGCCGGAAAAGGGTAAATCTGCTCGGCAAACAATAGTTCCGTGGGGTTGCGGCGTGGAACGAGACGCCGACCCACTCGCATTGTCTACACGCAGGAGCACATTTGTGTAAAACATAAAATGCATTTGCATAAAAAGTTCATTTTGAAAATCAACACGTTAGTCAAGTGTTTCGTCGCCTCCCCTCCAACTCCCACGACGTCCGGCGGCAGGAGATGTGGTCAGATTGACAAGTGGATGATGTTGATGTGAACATACTACTCAGCAGCAGTGGCAAGGATGATGGTCCCCATCATTGGCACTCATAGCTTTTTATGGCCATTTCACCGCCCGCCCTCCGACCGCCGGCCGTCACCATTTCGTCATTATTTTATCAATATGCTACTCCTTGCCGGGAATTGCGAAAATCACTCCCGTTGTTGTAGCTGGGCATTGTTCTGATCCCGATGCCCCGTTTTACGATTACCGTCCTATTATTGTTATGGGTGGTTGGCCGTCTGTGTGTGCAGTGTACTGCAGGGATGGCCGTGAAGGTCCATCAAACTCAACACCAACGACGAGTGCTGTAATAATAATGCAAATGCATTAGCATGTTTATTATTTCGGTTTTAGTCCATTTAATTTTATCCAGCACTCACTCATTGCCGATAGGCGTTGACTGTGTGGGCGATAGTTGTGTAAACTAAAATTGATTGCAAATCGCGATTTCAAGTGTTGTAAGTGTAAATAGATGGTTTGATTAAACCCACTCCAAAGGAAGTTTCAAACCAAAGAACAATGGACTCCATTACCACTTCCACTTCATTCACACTTGTCAATTACCTTAGTCAAACTTCCATCATTCCAACACCCGTTTAGTTGATAACCGTCCCGTTCTTAACTACCTCCTGTCACCGATTCAATTCATCTTGTCACCTCAAATCCGACCGAGGCATTCCAAACTCTAAAATAGACCTCACCGACGCACACCCTAACTTGACACTGACAAATTAAGCCACTTGCGAGCGTTGTTATTGCTCGAACATTGAAACAGCTGCAATAACTATCACTACAATCTCTCCTCCCCTCATCGCCCAGCACGCTTCACGAATCTCCTGTCAATCCACCATCCAAACCCAGGAAATATTTGAACTATTTCCCTCTCCCTCCCGTTGTCCCGTCTTGACAGCCGGAAATTCAAAGTCTTTGCGAAAGAATCCGAGTAACGCGCTATCCCGACGAAGCAGGCGACGACGAAGACGCCCAGCGCGTCAATCGTCCAATTTTCTAGCAATTAAGAAGCCAAAAAGATAAATATTGTCACTTCGCATCGGTTCGGATCGGGTCTTGTGAGACGAAAAATTGCTGTTTATTTTTCTCCGGCAAAATGTTGGCGCCCAATTTATTCGAAACTCGGAAAACTTTCCCCCTTTTTCCCCGAGGTTCAACCGCACAGACAACACCCAACATCAACTCTGGTTGGAAGCTCATTTGTTTTCATATGTTAATCACTTTTTTTTCACCGTCTCCCATCCAGCATGTGATAGTGGGAAAGTGGAAAAATGGGATTCCATTTGTGGAGAAGAGTTTTATCGGGATTGGTTTCGTGCCTTTCCGGGTTCCTATCGGGATTTTTTTATTCTCTTCTTTTGCAAAGTACCGAGGCGTTTCGAATTTTTAATCAGATTCGTCGTCGTTGCCTGCGTCTAATTAAAAGGACCTTCGCATAAAATTTTATTCGAAAAACTTTTCACCCACGAATAAAAACAATTGAATGTCGGTCCACCGCCGGAGAGGTGGTTTTTATTTTCAACCAGTTGAGCGACACGGCAATATCATTAAATTTTTGCCACACACCCAAAGCCAAATCCGGGGGTAAGATATTCATGAGCAGATACGGGAATATTGTCCAACGGGGAACGCTCTGGAATTTAGGACGGTTGGAAACAAAACGGTGATCTGCTATCTCGTTGATTTCGGGGCTTGACGATTAGGAATTTTATTAAAATGAAATTTTGAAATTAAAAATCAAGCGCTTCCGTAATTGTCTCTTGACGGCAGTGAAGGGATCCTCCTGCTGCGGAGCGATGAAATGAAGCAGTTTTTTTTTGGGAAAATTTAAGAGCTTGACTTGGAGAAATCGAATCGTAAAACTTACGAGTTGGAATTTAAAACTGGTAAAAAATTGCCAAATAAAGCTGTTTGCAAAACTGTTTGTCCACACCAGTCTTGACAAAAGTCATGCTCATTAGATTCAAAAGCGTGGATTTTCAGGCAACATAACATCGACTACCTATAAGTTCCATGCGAAAATCAAATGATAACTCATGACAACAAACGTTACCAGAAGAATGAACGTTCAATTTTCAAAATGCTTTGATATTCATTTATGTAAACAAGTTCATTTTCAATGAATATCAATTACCCGTCGGGATCGTTAAAAATGCAAGGGCAGCCCAGTCCAGGGTATTCTTGAGCAACATTGCTAGCATCTATAGATCATTGCACGATGGCGTCATCAATGCAGTTTTGACAGTTCAGGGAACTTGTTTACGTGGACTTTGAATATTTTCGGTCGGATCGGTTTGAGATTTTGTGCTCTAAATTTATTACGATTGAAGTAAAATTGCCGGAAAACAGACACCAGTGCCTATTATCACATCATTGTTTGGATCTAATCGTACAGAATCCAGTAAACGCCAATGAAAAATTTCGTTTGAGCGGTCCAAATTCTAACACCTTGTAGACAAGCTCCCTGAACTGTCAAAAAAGTGAGGTTAATACATTCCGTGCAATGATCTATTCCTCTCGGACGATGATGGCGGCCCTGGTTGTTACATGTTTGGATTCAAACTCACTTAATAATAAAAAGTCATCACAAGAGATGATAGTCAGATTTCATCAAATGAAATTCATGCTTGGCGATTGATAATCAAAACAACAGTGACAGCAGATTTTTGACCCGCACATAGAGCTGACTTCATTCATTGCAGCAAACAAAATTCAGTTGCCATAGATGTGACAGCGGTAACCATGAAAACCGGGAAAGTAAACATCATCATTACACTGAGATAAAATCATTTTCACTTCTCATGAATATTTTATGAAAATCCAAGGCACTGGTCCACACTATCACGTTTTGATGATTTTTGGCATAAATTTGACTCAAAATTGTTTGGTAAATCGATTGTTTGACCAACGTTCCATCAAATATGTTTGATGACGTACTACACTGTTTGCAAATGATTGCATGTACACGGAGAAAAAAGTATAATTCAAGCAATGATATTGCATCTAAAATCAACTATATTTTTGGATTGATTTTTTGATAACACATGGGTAGCAATCATACATTTCAAGTTGATTTAACTAATATATGCTTGAATCCACTCCATAATATCGTTGAATCAAATGTACTTGAATATGCTTAGGGTCAGTTCAATTTTTTTGTGAATAAGATTTTTAGTTCCGAAATCGTTGAATATTAAATTGTCATCACATAATTTGGGATCGATTAAAGACTGGTTTTCTTGATATTTTTATTGTTCCGATAACAACAATCAATAAGAAACTAGAAATTTGGAATTTGTTCACTGTTGTAGAGCCCCTAGGAGTTATTTTGACACAACATATGAGGGTGTGTTGGTGTGAGTTACGTTATTATTAACAAGTATATTTATTTGTACAGGCCGGAGCTGGTAAATCTCACGGACATCATGTGACAATGAAGAAACAGACCATCTCACTGTCACGAGAAAAAATGAACTATCATGAGATTTCTTGTCATTCTCATACCATCATGCAGTCATGAAATTTTGTCTCATGGGATTTTGTTTTCCAAAATTTCTAAATAGTACACTAAAATTAGCCAAGCAAAAGTGGAGTGGAGTAGAGTGGATTCAAGCATATATTAGTTAAATCAATTTGAAATGTTTGATTGCTACCCATGTGTTATCAAAAAATCAATCCAAAAATATAGTTGATTTTAGAGGAAATATCATTGCTTGAATTATACTTTTTTCTCCGTGTACAATCGACAGAGTGGACGTGTTATTTCAAAATTGTTTTAATGAAACTCACAATTTTATCAATAAATGTGTTTGTAATTCCGATGACTAAAACACTGTCACGTGCTGTCATGACAAAAAATTCGATGAGATTTAGAAGAAAATCTCCATCATCGTTTTTTCTCCCGATGAGATTTTCAAACGGAGTTCGGTAAAACTCGTTGGTTATTTTTCATTGAAAATGACATTTGCCAGCCCTGGTCGAATTACCTTTACAGAGCCAAGTTTTCGTTTTATATTTACATTGAATAAAAAAGGTAACCCAAAACTAAGTTAAAGTAATAAAACCGATTACTCGTGGTTGTCTCTACGTGAATAGGATTTACAATTTTTGTTGGATGAGAAAAAGAGAAAATTTCAGTCAAACATGGTGTTAACATTTATAGTTTTCTGATACATAGAACTTCAAATTACAATAAAAATCAATGAATTGAACGTTTTCAAATAATAGAAACACACACACATACACACGCACGTAGTCGTCAAAAAATTAACCTAAACATGAAAGTTAATCAAACTACAACCTAAGATTACTGTTAGTCAAAAACCCATAAATAAGTTTCATAAACTTCAAATCGCGTGCAGCCAAAATATCTCGAACCGGTACATTAGGTTGTCTACCTCAAGCCCGAAGGGAATCATAAAGCTCCGATCTGACTCCACGATTCTCAGTACAAAACCAAATAACGTGTCCACATTCACAGAGATTGCTGTCTCCCAGCCCAACACGGAACAAATGAGCGTTTAAAGAATAATGATTGGACATGAGGCGTGACATCATACGAATGAAGTCTCGACCCACATCCATACCCCCTAAACCAAAATTTCTTCGACACCTTGGGAGTTATAGAATGTAGCCATCTCCCCAAATCTCCTTTACTCCATTTATACTGCCAGCTGGCGAGTTACTGCTGACGAAAAATAGGAAAAAAAACCGGTGAAGGCGCTTTGTCGATCACAAATATCGCCTTCCATAGCGCTCACCTTTGCAAGCGAGTCCGTTTTCTCATTGCCCGGAATTAAACAATGAGATGAGACCCATACAAAGGTGATGATAAAATAACGCGAAGAAAAAGCACTATGAAGCTCCTGTATTTTCATGAGAAAATACGAGGAGTGCTTTACCGGTCTCATGAGCGGATAGCCTCTGTAGAACTGAGACTATCCGTGAAAATGAAGTACTGATCCGGTGTTAATGAGGCAACAATTTCTAGCGTAAAGTGTATTGCCGCTAATTCAGCGACAAATATGGAACAAGGAGCTTGAAGTTTACGATTGGCGCTATAAATTTCATTAAATATACCAAAGCCGGCGGACTCCTCTATCAAAGATCCGTCAGTGAAGAACGATTTAGTGGAATCAACTTGGCCAAACTTTGCAGCAAATAGTCACCGGAGCAATCATAGGACGATGATGTCTCTGGGATTCCACGAAGCTCCTGCTTCATGGATAAATCAAAATGAACCGAATTGTCGAAATCGGAGAAGCAAACACGATTGGAAATGTTCGGCGAAGGGCTGACATCCTGTGTTATGCACAAATGGTACAAGGTCATGAAGCGCGTTTGAGGATTCAACTCAAGGAGCTTCTCAAAATGATCGATTACCTGAGGGTTCATAACTTCACACCTGGTGAGGAGCCGGAGAGATAATTCTGAAAACCGATCCGAGAGTGGCAACATACCAGCCAGCACTTCAAGGCTCATGGTATGAGTCGAGTGCATGCAACCTAACGCGATACGAAGACACCGATACTGAATACGTTCCAGTTTTATGATGTGCGACCGAGCCGCTGACTGAAAACAAAAACTACCGTATTCCATAACCGACAAAATCGTTGTCCGATACAACGTTAGAAGGTCTTGCGGATGCGCTCCCCACCAGGTCCCGGTAATTGTACAGAGAAAGTTGATCCTTGGCTGGCATTTTCGCTTCAGATACTCAATGTGGGATCTCCAGGTGCACTTTGAATCGAACCAGACCCCAAGATATTTAAATGACATAGAATGAGTTATCGGCTTACCCCAAATTTGAAGCTTCGGTTGTGCAGGGTTATGCTTCTTAGAAAAAACTACCAACTCAGTTTTCTCCGTAGAGAATTCGATACCTAGCTCAAGAGCCCAAGTAAACAAATTGTCTAAGGTATCCTGTAAGGGTCCTTGCAGATCGACCCCATTGGGTCCCGTGACAGACACTACGCCGTCATCTGCAAGTTGTCTCAACGTACAGTTGTCACTTAGACAACCGTCAATGTCTTTGACATAAAAATTATACAAAAGGGGCTTAAACAGGATCCCTGGGGAGACCCATATAACTAAATCGTGAAGCTGTAGAGTTTCCATGAGAAAAGCTCATATGTTTCTCTGACAGCAAATTGTACAAAAAATTGTTCATTATTGGTGAAAAGCCACAAGCGTGGAGTTTATCTGAGAGAACTTCAACAGATACTGAATCAAAAGCCCCTTTATGTCCAAGAATACAGAAGCCATTTGCTCTTTTTTAGCAAAAGCTAACTGAATATCTGTGGAAAGCAACGCGAGACAGTCGTTCGTTCCCTTACCCCTACGGAAACCATATTGAGTATCTGAAAGCAGGTTGTTCGTCTCAACCCATTTGTCCAGACGGAAGAGGATCATTTTCTCCAACAACTTTCGAATACAGGATAACATCGCGATGGGTCGATAGGAGTTGTGGTCGGACGCGGGCTTACCAGGTTTTTGAATGGCAATAACTCTCACCCGCCTCCAATCATCCGGTACAATGTTGAGTTCCAGAAACTGATTAAACAAGTTCAACATGCACCTCTTAGCGACGTCTGGGAGGTTCTTAAGCAAGTTGAACTTGATCCTATCAGCCCCTGGGGCCGTATTGCCACACGAAAGGAGTGCGAGAGAGAGTTCTACCATTGAAAAGGGTTGGCTAATCTCATCTATCGAATTCGTCGGTTTCGCGAGGAACTCATCCGTGCCGGCACAGAATCTGGACAAACTTTTCGCGCAAACTTGAGGATCCATTGGTCCGAGTACTCCTCGCTCTCGTTGTTCGTTGTTCGGTTACGCAATCTTCGCGCCGTGTTCCAAAGAGTACTCATCGACGTTTCGCGCGATAGCCCGTTCACGAATTTCCGCCAGTAACCGCGTTTCTTGGCCTTGATGAGGCTCTTAAGTTCGCGTTCGAGAGCCGTGTATACTTCGAAGTGCTCAGGAGTTCCACGTCTACGGAAAACTTTAAACGCGTCGGACTTTTTACGGTAAACCTCGGTGCATTGCTGATCCCACCATGGAGAAGGAGGTTTCCTGCGAAATGACGTTCCTGGAACTGATCGAGTTTGAGCTTGAAGCGCGCTGTCTAAGATCAGGTTGGAGAGGAAGTTGTATTCCTCCAGCGGTGGAAGCTCTTCTACCGTCGTTACGGCTTCATCTACTGCTGTCCTGAACTTTGTCCAATCGATGTGACGGGTAAGATCATACGCGATGTTGATGGATTCCGACGGATTGAACCCGGTGGCAATCGATGTTTGTATTGGCAAGTGATCACTACCGTGGGGATCTTGAATCACATTCCATGTGCAATCCAACGATAATGTATTCGAACAAAGTGTGAGGTCTAATCTACTGCCAAGTGAGGATGTACCAGCCAAACGTGTTACTTCTCCATTGTTAAGTACTGTCATATTGAAGTTGTCACAGAGGTCATATATTAGGGAAGATCGGTTGTCATCGTACAGTTCTCCCCAGCCTGTACCGTGAGAGTTAAAATCTCCCATGATCAACCGTGGAGCAGGAAGAACCGAACAAATATCTGAAAGTTGTTTTCGGTTAATTGAGGCTCTAGGAGGAATATACACAGAAGCAATGCAAAGGCTTTTATTTTTTATAACAGCCTGACATGCGACAACTTCAATACCTGGAATTGGAGGAAAATTCACTCTATAGAAGGAGTAGCACTTTTGATCCCCAAAAGTACTCCTCCTCCACGTGAATCCTCACGATCAAGACGAATAATATTGAAATCATGAAACGGAAGATTGATTTCGGAGGAGAGCCATGTTTCACAAAGAGCGAATGCATCACAACCGGTAGTGTGAGCTAAAAATTTAAAAGATTCCAATTTAGGAACAAGACTTCGACAATTCCACTGTAGAACAGTGATCAAATCCCCGACCTCTTTTGGAAAATTATCCATCGAAGGAAATGATAGCTGCAAGGAGGGGCCACTTAATTGTTAATTGCTTCAAAAAAGTCTTCACTGTGGGAAGCATTGCCATAACAATGCTTTTAAGAGGGTCAGAAATTTCAAGGAATTTGAAGATACCTTCCACAATATCATCAAACGAGAACAGCCCAGCTAGAGATGGGGATTCTGCTCTTAAAATCGGGGCAACGGGGTTTTGGATGTCCCCGGGAGGGATGGGAAATCCTGTGTAGTTAGTACTACGAAAACCAGGAGGATTCGGATTTTCCTTTTTCCTACCACTCCTTGAATTTGGCAAGCTGATTTGGGGCTTCTGTTCATCTATTTTCCGTGGGCGGACGCGTCTCCGCTTTCGTGAACCTTCCGGAAAACTGAAAGATGTTCCCTCCTCAGCCAAGTCAGAGTCAGACTCTGTCATCTGACAGAGGAGCAAAGGGATTTGTATTTACGTTGGGTGATGGTGAGGCTTTCTTCACCATTTCGGCGAAAGATTGCCTAGAACGTTGTTTAAGTGAGCGTTCTAATTTTTCCCCGCGTTGTTTGTACGCCGGGCATGACGAGAGAGCATGAGGAGGAGTACCCTTGCAGAAAGCGCATTTTGGAGTGCTGTCTGCGCAGGCGCCATCCTCGTGTTTCTCCCCGCAATTGGAGCAGCGTGCCTTATTGCCGCAATGGGAGGCCGTATGTCCCATCTGCTTGCAGTTTTGGCAGATCATTACCCGAGGTACAAACAACCGCACAGGTAGCCGAAGTTTACCCAGCACAATGAAGTGCGGAAGGGCAGAACCAGAAAAGGTCACCCGAAACGAGTCTGTGGGGGTAACTTTTTTTACCCTCGATGTGTGATACTTTTCCCAATCTTTGCACATCTAGTACCTGTACTGGGGGAAGCCGAGGGTTATTGAATCGGCCAACCGCCTGCTTCATCAAAATTTCAGGACTCAGACTCGCCTCTGCGACCACTCCTTCAATCTGCACATCACGAGCTGGGATATACACTAAATATTCAAGTGTAAAGTGCTGGGAGACAGCAATCTCATTAGCCTGCTTCAGGTTAGAGACAACAACACGAAGTTTATTAAATCGTACTTTTGTGATCTCAGTCACGGCTGAGAATCGCTTCGTCAAATCAGTTGTTATCTGATAGACATTCAGAGGTTTCATTTTGGGCTGAAAATAGACAACCCATGGACCGGTCGAGTCAATTGGATACGATCGCGGTCGAAA